>PVIR01024282.1:0-26097 GCA_004026965.1 Petromus typicus | reverse complement strand
CCAAATATTGTTTTTAAAAATGCCAAAAGTCAATTTAAAAATCAGTTGATGGATTTAACTTTGAATAAAAGCAAACAAAATAACAGCACAGTATAACAAATTAAAATATACAGCTTCCCCCATGGACCATTTGGTCATAGCTTCCTTTTCTCCAGGCCTTCCCTGGCATGATAGCTGGCTCCCCTGACAGGGCCATGAGGCCTCCTGTACCAAATTCCATGCCATTATCCAGATATATACCTCCCAGGCTCACCACAAAATTGTCTTTTTGAAATGTTCCAGCAAAATGAAAGATTCTATGGGAATGATTTTAAACAAGTTACTGAAACATAGAAAGGACATTGCTTTTGAAGTTATAGTCTGTTCCAAGAACTCTGTTGAGATTCTTGGCTCATTCTCTAGCATCCTTCACACAAAATTCAGCAGGCAGAGGCAGACCCACTTCATGATGGCTGACTGAGCAATGAGGGTGCGTCAGCCAACCCAATAATTAAAGCACTTCTGGAAGATAACAAAAAATGTGCATTGTAAGACTGACAGCAAACTAACAAATAATGGGAGACCTTGGGGTCCCTACAGACAAAAAGGAAGATCAACAAAGCTACAAAACAGTCCCCAAATAAAAGCCCCAGGAACAGTGGGAAAGCCATGGAAGAGACAATGACTCATGCAGATGTCAGAAAGAAAATAAAAGTACTGGAGAATGCTACATTGACCTCTGCTTTCAAAGTGATTTCAATATGTTTTTTAGATCAAACATCAAATACTGTATGCTCTAAATAAAGTGAGAGATATGCCCCCTAAAGACAGCTTGAGTGAGCACCTGAACACTGGCCTTATTACAGGAAATTTTGAGCATTCCAGAGTTAAGTTACTTATATATCTAATGAAAAGCCTAAATTTTCTCTATTCTTCTCCCTACATAGCTACAGAGCCAGGGATCCTGTAGTTATAATTGAGTTATCTTCTGAAAAACAATTAGTTCCACTTTTATTAGAAGTAAGCTATTCTAACAACAAGCACCGATCAACCTAGACTCCAATTTATAAATATAAGCAAATTTTTAAAATATAAGAAAATCCAAAAATATGAAAGAGACAATGAGCCTAAAAGCAAAATAAACAATTCTGGTAAATGGAGCTTAGGAACAACACTGAATAAAGATACACAATATCATCCAGGTATAAATCAGAATTGTGGATATACATGGTTGGCATGAAGAAGGCTTTGTGAGTGCAAAAGTTCTATAATTTGTCTTGATGCTGGTTACATGGGTACATACATTCATAAAACTTCATCAAGTTATATATTAAAATGTGTGTATTTTATTGTAAGCACATTTTTTTTAAAAGCACATGTTCATTTTGTGCACATTATTCATTTACCATTGGAGGGAACAAATACCCACCACCCACAATTTAAAGGAAAAATGGTTTCAGTCTATGGTTTCAGTGAATTCAACCCAAAGCTAGCTGATTCTGAGGTGGAGATGATACCATAGATGGTGACGGCAGAGGAAAGCTGCTGAACCCATGGTAGCTAGAAAATACTAAAAACAAAGGGAGGTGCAAGGGACAAGAGTACACATTTGAACATTACATCCTTAGTAAACCACCTCCTTTAATCAATCCCCAACTCCTAACAGAGAGATTCACTGATGGATCACTCTTGTGATCCAATCACCTTTTAAACCTCTATCTGTGAACACATGAGTCTTCGAAGGAATATTTTAGGTCTAAATCACTCTTCCCCTTGTGCTCAAAGACTCTTGAGCACATTATGCAAAATGTAACTAGTTCATCTCTAAGAATTGGCAAAGTCTTAATAGTCCTAGCACTGATAAACTGTAAGTCTATAGTCTTATCTGAGACTCAAGGCAACTGATAATCTTGACCCCTGTAAAAAAAAATTTTTTTAATTAAATACATCCAACATACAATGGCACAGGATAAATATTCCCATTGCAAGTGGGAAGAATGGAAGAACAGAAAAGAATCAGACCAAAGAAAGACTGAAATCCGTAGGGCAAACATTAAATCTTTCAGTCCAACACATGGTACCAAGATGTGAGCACCAAAGGAATTGCATGACCTCCTCCCTATGGCTTTTTGGCTCCAACCCACATTACTCCTGTAATGGAGTAATGTAATGCACAACTTTGCTCAGCAGACACTCGCAGACCCTGGTATCGCCAACTCCCTGGTATCTCCAATGTATAAATATCCCCACTATCAGTTTTACACGGTGCCCTCCTAGGAGCACAAGTTCTGCCCACTCGTGTTTTCCACTAACACCTGAGTCAAAGCCTCTATGACTGCACAACTCTTACATTCTTCATACCTGTAAAATCAGCAACACATGGATGGTAGCAATGTCTATCACCACTTTGAGCAGGGCCCTAACCCTCGTGGACAATGGCTACAACAGCCTCTCAATGTCTGGATGGTTCACCTTGGGGATTTACTTGTCTAGGAGGCCTTGAATCAGTAATATGTTCTGGGAGTTCTCTTCTTAAAACAAAGTCTTTCAAAGGAATTTATTCCTTTATACCTTTGAGCCTGCCATCGGTGGAGTTTGACCAAACCTCAGAGGGCCTCAAAACATCTTTCCTATTATTTTAGTACAAAATATTTGGCTTCTTTTTAACGACCATTTTTTTTAGCAACCACATTTTTCTTGGCCCCTCTATTTTACCATATTTGCTTTCCAGCAATAAAATCCTCAAAGCTTTCAGTACTGCTTTTTTTTTTTTTTTTTTGAGACAGGGTCTCACTTTTTGTAGTTTAGGCTAGCCCTGAGCTCAGCCTTGAATTTACAGCAATCCTACTGCCTCTGCCTCCTGAGTGCTGGGATTAGAGGCATGAGCCACCATGCCCGGCACTGTGGTATGTGGTGCTGATTGCTGGTGAGTGTGAGTCTCCACACCCAGCATTTTTGTATGTGGTTACCAGGGACTGAACACAGGCCCTTGCACATGAAAGACAGGCACTGGAACCACTGAGCTAAATCCCCAGCCCCAACTCAAGCAATATTTTAAAAATAGTATTTTCTTTAAAAAAAAGGACATAAAAATTTTTCCACAGTGTAAACTCACGTAAAACTAACATAGAACTCAAAAACTGTTAAATTACATGTGTACATTGGGAATGACAAAATGACTTGGGAAAACAAAAGTGGGCTCCATTAAGTCAACACAGTGATTACCTTTCATAGTAATGGAGTTGTGAAAAGGAAGTGATACAGAAACTTCTTACATGTGGGCAATGGCATTTCTTGACCTGCGTGGTGATTGTTCTGATTTTCTCCTTATTTCTATGTTAAATTATCCATGTCTTAATTCAAGAGTAGTTACTTTGCACAGTAATACAAAGAATATGATGAGGAAGTCACTGGGAAACTCCTTATGTTATTCTTTCTTAATCTGCATGATGATTGTCCTGATGCTCCCTTAATTTCTGTTTCAAATTATTCGTTTTTGTCATAGTATGTTTTATTTCACATACTAAAAGTCTTTAAAATGTAATAAAGGTATCAAAGATTTAATTAACAAGCTTGATTCACACTTCTTTATATAAGTATGAATATGCATTCACATAGACACAATTATACTATATACACACATAAATTTAGTGTGTGGTAAATATTTTGCATGCCTATATGTGTACATATGTAGTAAATAGAGAAGCATTCTATTCCCATGTTCATAAAATCTTTTTTTAAAAGTCTGTATTAGACTCAAAATGGCTTCTTAATTGTAATGGATTGATGAAACTTGTGTATTTCTTATGCTTACATTTTCCAGGATGGAGTTTGTAATTATAATATCATTATTTATTGAGGTATTGGCAGAAGAGAGAAGACAATTCAACCTTCAATTCATCTGTTGTAGGACTCAAGAAATCAAATTCATACACACATCACAGTACACTACCCAGGGCCTGGACTTTGAATCAAATGCAGTAACTAAATGGTACTTTAGATTTTCTTAGGAGTGTTATGAAAGGAAAAGTACTCTTAGATAGCTGTAGCCAAAGGGACAGACCAGGGGAAAGATGACTAGCAGATCACAAACAAATCTGTCATGTTTCCCCCATAGAGTAGCATCATCTCAAGAACATGGCAGAGCAGTCAAGAACTATATTTCCCTGTTGCCTTTGCCAGGAGATTTAGTAATGCCCCTAAATCCTACCAGCAGAATGCAAAAAAAGTTAATGACTTCCATTTCCAGATTTGCCATATAAAACCTCTCTACAATATTCTATTTATATTCTTTTTGACTTATAGCTGATAGAATAGAGATGGTTCCCCAGAGTGATTTTTTAAAGACAGAAAGACCTCGATCATCCCAGCTCCTTGCATAACCAAATGTACGTAAGCTACTACAGTACTACTTTTAATCTTTGCACTTCCACAGTACTATTAAGTGAGCAAGGAGGAAACTTCTACAATATCAAAGTCATTTTTATTCTCAGTCTATTTGTGAGCACACCTAGCCTACACCACCATTCTGCAGGTTGAATGAAATCATGAAGGAATGCCTAGCACAGTGTCTTGCACAGTATCTTAAGGGCTGAGTGTGTGTTCATTTCGGAAGTACCCTAGAAATCAGTACCAGGACTTCAGTCGTCAAAATGATTAAGTTTCAAGAAATGAGCTCTTGAAAATAAAGAAAATGATTGGTGACAGTCTACTCAGCCTGTTTCTTCCAGTTAATCACTCCTTCCTCCAAAAAAAATCCTCTGGGCTTGGTTTTATGAGTTGCGCAGTAGGCAACTGAAACACAATTGAGCAATAAAGCTGTGAAACAAGCTCAATATGCTAACCATCAGGGACAATGATGGGCCAGCTGGAAACGGCGACGAGCCCCTAACATCAGCGAATGGAAACTGGGAAGTCTTATCTAAATATATATGAAAAGGTAAAATTTTCCTTGCATTCTTTTTGTCCCCTAGCAGAAAGTCTATGCACATGCACATACACGCAGGTGTACACACAAACACACTGACGTGCAGACAGACTGCTTCGCTCAAGAGAGTATTGGCGATTTTATTGACGAGTCTCTCAAATCATCATCAAAACAAAATGAACTGCTCCCTTCACAGCAGGAGTCCAGTGGAGGAATGACAGTGCTCTCACCCTTCTCAGATAATAAATGAGCCTCCCTCTGCTTCCTCAGGTCCTTGACCCAAATTCACAGTTATTCCACTGACCCAAGCAGACCTCTGAGAAGAAAAAAGCCACACTCACAAAAGCCTAATGAAGCTTGTCTCAACTGTTACTATTGCACTCTGTCACTCTAACGGTAATTGATTTGCTAAACTACTTTTTATAATCGGCCTAGCAGACAAAAACACCTAGTATAAACGACAGTGGGAACCTCTCCTTCCTCTGTTCTATTTTGCTCTCTTCTTCTCTTCTCTTCTCACTCTCTCTCTCTCTCTCTCTCTCTCTCTTCATCCCTCCTCAACTCTCCTATTCTACAGACACCTAAAACTTATGATGAAATTTCTAATTTCCCTTTTTAATACTGGAAGCCAGCAAATGAATGCCCAGCCCCTCAGAGTATTTTTGATAAAAGTATCTTAGAGTAATGTCAACAGAAATTTTTACCCCCTGGAAAAGTTTTTTCACTGAGGCACAAATCTCAGTTGATCAAGAATGACTTTCTACAACCCTCTTTGACAATGTTTTAGAAATCAAATCATAGCCTAATAGGACAAAATGTCATAATCAAATAGCAAGGTTTGCATAGAAAATAAGGTAGTGACATATTAGAACATATCCGTTGCTTTTATCTTCCTTGGGAGTCACGGTAGAATGACACATAGAAAGTTACAGACAGCAAGATATTTAGCCCACTATGTATATATAGATATTGATATTCAGAATCTGTCCTTCAAAGAAGATAATACAACTGCATTTCAAAGCACTTGCCCTGAAATTGCTGTACTTGTTGGTGGCTTCTTACAACCAGCTACTTTAAACTTTTTGTGTTGCAAAACATACAGATAAAATTAAATAACTTACTCAGGGAAAAAGAAAAACAGCTCTTAGAGGTAAGGTCCTGAGGTCTCTGTGTTCCTTTCACAGAACCAAACTCCCTGAGAGATCCTCAAGTATGAGATTCTACTACAATCCATATGCTTTGTGGCTGCCCGGATGTCTTTCTTCAACAATGGAAAGGTGTCTGTTAACAGCCTGTAGTAACAAGACTCCATTATTCCCAGAACACAAGCTCTCAGAAGGACTCCCCGCTACCTCCAGGTTGTGGAGAGTTCCATTTAGCACCTGACACAGGATGAAAGTGGAGAAGCCAGCCCTGGGGAGGAAAGGTTTTTTCCCTTTCAAGTTTCTGAACTTTTCTAGGTCTGTGGAGGTCCAAACCACAGAACCAAGGAAACTCAAAAGGAAAGCAACAAAAGGAGCTATGCATCAAAGAGCCCTCTTCACTCACAGCCCCTGCTGTTCTGCTTTCTCTGCGCACCAGTGTCTTCTGAACGGATGGCGGCACTTCAGCCTTCTTGCACAAAGTCAACACATTGTGCAGAGCAGTGTGTACAACTTGCAAAGGAGCCGCTGGCTGCCTGATAAATGCTGCTACAATCCTTTGCAGTCTCCCTTCATGCTTTTTTTATTTTTTTCCTTATGGAACTGAGGGTCTTTGTCCCGTGAATTTTGAGTCTCTCTGCAATCTTTTAGAACACACCATAGACTTCTTACGTCCATGCTTTCCCAGAGATCTGTTCTGCAACTGATGCCATATATATATATATATATATATATGCCATATATATATATATATATATATATATATATATATATATATTCATTCTCCTCCCTCTTACACACTCTGCCACTAATTTCTTTAAAGTTATTTTAATCAAAACTCTCAGAGTTATATGAAACAGCTTTTAAGGAGAAGAAATATCTGGCAATAATGTAAGTGGGTTATTTAACAAAAATGAACAATAAAGACAAATCCAAGCAAGACCCAAACCTTAAACAATGTTGGAAGTCAAAGAGAGTCATTTAAAATACAAAATAAGGTAAGCAAATGAATATGCATTAAGAGTAAGAAGAGAAATCATACCAAACTGCAGAATTTCTAATGTTAGCAAATGACACAAACATCACCAAATCCAGGAAAAATATCTTAATGACTGTTAATTAACTACCCTATAACTGGTTTACAGTAGTTCTGAAGGAACTTGTACTCATTTTTATCTGTTTGCTCTTTGTTCATCTATTCTTATGACAATAACTTTGTAATGTAATTTTCTATAAGAAGATAAATAGTTCATTCTTCCTTCTAGCTGGATGTACCAAAATGTGTCACTGAAGTTGGGGCCCAAAAAATATATAATATATCACACAAGCTAACATACTGGTTATAGTACTACACCATGTCATTGGACTATTAAGATTAGAACTCTAATAAGTTATAGTTTGCATGACTCAAAATAAAACAAGAAATATATAATATATTTAGATTTCTCTACACTGCCTAATAAAATATATTTCTTAATAATCTC
Organism: Petromus typicus; assembly: GCA_004026965.1. Lineage (NCBI taxonomy): Eukaryota > Metazoa > Chordata > Mammalia > Rodentia > Petromuridae > Petromus > Petromus typicus. The sequence goes on along the minus strand of PVIR01024282.1, from coordinate 18,565 downwards.
ATTTTGACTAGACATCAGTGAAAACTGAGTCTTTTCCTTACCTTTTTATATTTTTGAGGATTTAAATATACAAACTTTTTCCAACTCTTTTTGGTTTTTTTGAGACAGGATCTCACTTTCTAGTCAGGCTGGCCCTGAGCTCAGTCTTGACCTCACAGCAATCCTCCTGCCTCTGCCTCCCGAGTGCTGGGATGACAGGCGTGAGCCACCACACCCGGCACTGTGGAATGTGGTACTGATTGCTGATGGGTGTGAGTCTCCATTCCCAGCATTGTTGTATGTGGTTACCATGGATTGAACCTGGGCACTTGCAGGGCAGATGCTGCAACCACTGAGCTAAATCCACGGCCCGATTTTTCCAATTCTTTTTCCTCCTCTACCCTTCCCGTATATGGACAGAGGAGCCATAGGATACATTCTTGTATTAACCATATCACATTTCCTTAGCACTTTCTCTGTAGAAAGTAATTATAGACTTGGTGTGTTAGAAAGAAAAGGATAGAGTTGCCAAAAGGACACAAAGAGATCAATCCCGAAGGTTCAGCCAGGAGTTCATACAAATGGTGACTTCAACTTGGGCTAAGGTGTTACAGATAGAGATAACAAGTGAGCAGACTAAGACATATTTCAAAGGGAGGGACAACAAGATATGCCAAGTAGAAGTGACAGACAAGAAAAAGAAGTTCAGGAAGATGCAAAGGAAGGAATATGGCCATCTTCACAAAGCATTACTGTGAGAAGAGATGGAGGCTATGAAAATGTAACGGGCAGAAGATAGTCTCATCAAGACTGCACTCCAAAAAATTCATTAGCTGTTATAGTGCTTATCCAATATTGCCTCATTTACTTATAAATAAAGGCATCAACTCAATACACAAAATTACACTCCATAAAGGGAATTGGTAACATCTGTGCAACCTACTGAGTTAATGCTTGACACGTCCCTAACATGACATCTAAATTATTAACTGGGGCCCAGCAAACCTGAGTTAAATCTGAACATTTTTTTTCTTATCCCCAAAACCTGAAAGAACAAATTATATGAAGACTCTCAACTGTCACTCAATGAACTATTATGGTACCAAACATTTTTGGAAATTTCTCTTACTATCTATAAATCAGCTGAGGGTAAAAGGACAACATACCAGTATGTATAAAATCTTTTTCCCCAATTCCTTCCTCCTTTATTTCTTTCTTTCAAAAACATACCATAATTATAAAGTATTTCTGGTATCCACAGGTAAAAAATTGTAATTTGAATTTAAAACACTGACCCTAAAGAAACCTTAAGAGTTTATCCTCTATAAAAGAGGATATTAGTTAGTTAATATCCACAATATTAATTATAAAATGAGAATATCTCCTTCAAGAACATGGCAAATTGTGTAGGTCACTTCACTTAACACTTACTTCAATTCCTCTTTCTTTAACTTCCTTCTCTACAGAGGTAAAAATTATTTTCCAAATCCCCTTGCAACTAGTCTACATATGTGATGAATTTCTGGTCAACAAGAAGAACACATCTTGGAAGACTTTCCGGGGAAAAGTTACTACTTTTTGCTAGATTTTTCCTGAAATGCAAACAAAATGGTTAGAGAGACAGTTCCAACCTGAGACCAAAGGAAAAAAGTGAAGAAAATCACACAGATTTCATTCTTATCTTCTTTATTCCACTGACCATCAATCAGACACTTCCAATATTTTATCTCTTTATATATTTACACCCACTACCAGCCCAGCTTTCTCCTGTAGACAAAAACAAGTCCTAACAGACCCATGGGGCCATTTCCTAAAATGGCTTATTTCCTTTAACTAAAGCTCTACTACATTATGTTTGTAAATTAGCAATTTTCTCCTGATTCCACAATTTAAGAAAATACTAATTAACTAACTAGTGGTCCTGGATAGTTGGACTTGTTTGCCAAAAAAAAAAAAAACCAATTATACTGGATTTCTTAAACCCAATGTAATTAACATACTATATACTTATAGAATAGGGAAATCTAAAAGGTGAATATAAATAAAATCCCAAACTCAATGAATTTTATAAATAGAGCCCTATAGAGTCAACAGCCTTCATATTGAAGAATCTCCATGCTTTTTGCAAATCTCTGTCAACCAAAAGGCTTTGCCATATTAGAAGTGACTGAGTGTTCAGATCTTGAAGTGGCTATTAAGTCCCTCCTTAGAAGTTTTTTCATCTAGGCCATGGCCAGAGGGGAACTGTACCCCTCAAACAAAAGCATGTGGGAGAGATGGAAGCCATGAAAAGGTAATGGGCAGAAGACAATCTCACCAAGATTGCATTCCATAAAACGGAATTGGCAACATCTGCTCAACCTACTGTAGATAAACAGTGAACTATTTTCCATCTCATTAACTGAGAGGATAAGATATTAAATAAACCCCAGGGGCCTCATGCTTTGTTATCACATTTAAGGCTCTGTCCAGACTTGCTGCATTAGCTAATCTGTGTAATGGTTTATAGTCTAAAATCCTACATAACTTTCTCTCTCTCTCTCACTCTCTCTCTCTCTTTTGAACATGTGCACACGCGCACACACACACACACACACACACACACACACAGACACACACACACATACAAATGGTTTAAAACCAAAAGTTCCTGCTTAATCTATCTTTCTAATTACTAGTCACTTAGCTTAAATTATTAACCATGTCTTCTACTGTGATATATGATACCTGTAGGTCTCCAAACAGGATTCTAATAGAATTATCTAATTCTATTAAACTGCAAACAACTGTCCATTAAATATTTATTAGCCAGCCTGCCTTCACTGAAGATAGATTGGAGTGTCAGCAAACCTCTGGCTTCCCTCTTCCCTGAGCCTAGTTGCAGGGAGGGTTCAGCCAAAGCAGCTCATCAGGACTGTGCCTATTGATCAACTGCCAATTACCTGTTTAATCAAAATCAATGGAAATAAAAGGAGTTTAGAAGAACTTACAAGGTATACTATGGATTTTTTTTAATACTTGGTTAAATAAGTAAATTGGTTAAAATCCAGCTAAGTTGATTGTAAACACTTATGGTTTATTTTACCATAGGGAAAACTGATGGCAGTTAAATAATTAGATTTTCTTTTTCAGATTGGTGAATTGTATTTTTAATAAAGGAGTTGAAGAACTGTCAGCTTTATTCCCCCAGGAGAGAAGCTTTTTGATGTAAAGCTTTTTGGCTAAAATGTCTACTTTCTTAAAACCATATGAAAGATAACCTGACACCTTTGGCAGATAGCACTGCTTCAGATGGTAAGCATGTGGGCAGTTTTAGACAATCATATTATGCAAGATGGCAAGTGTTCTTTCACTAAAAATGCAAGAACCATCTGGATTCTCCCAAAGGATCTGGGAAGGAAGAACAAGGAAAGTCACTTCTCTGGGCAAATCACTTAAACATGAATCACTGCAAATCCAAGCTGCGAATCAACTCTTAATAACAAACGGTCATAACGAAGAATTAAAAGGAAGGTGAAAAAGCCATCTGACTCTTGTTCAGTCGCTTTCTAGATATTCAGAGAAAGCTTGACCAAAGAAGAAAGGTATTGCTACAGGGAATGTTGTCTTTAGGATTCAAATACAGTCAATGACCTTGTAGTATGAGTATGAGAAAATATACCAAGAAAGTAACAATATTGTTAGAGTTATACTTAGAATAAGGTATCATAGTGCAAATGGACTCACTATGCCAACAAACGAAAGAGAATGATATCATAATCCTCATGTTAAGTGAAAGAAACCAGACTAAAATAAATAATTAGGCCAATTAAATGCAAAAATAGGCAAAATTAAGTAGAATAGCTTTGAGAGTGGAGAGATAAGAAATGATGTGGTAAAAGGAACAGAGGGAGACTCCTAGAGTGGCTGATAATGACCTCACGTTGATCAGAAATCTAGTTACAAAGATTTAATCCCTTTGCCCTTTGTGAGTCTATGTGATTTTCCAATAAAAAGTCTACATTCCAAAAAGTGAAACAACAGAGCAATTTATTTGTACAGCCTCAGGCAAGTCACTTATCTCTAGACCTCAAAGGCTATATCATGTGTAAAATAAAGCAGTTGAACAAGATGATCTTCAGATTTCTATTGCAAAAATGTTCTGATTCTACAAAATATCACTAGTCTCACAAGAATGAACTAGATCAATAAATCTCTACTGACATCAACCCCATTTTGGCAGTCAAGTCTCGCTCTCCATCCTCTCATCCTTTTCTTCACTTTAATAATGAAGGAAATTTAAGTTTTCATCAGCATCTGTTATCTAGTCATTCCCCCAAAGCCTCATCTACTCATAGGTGGGGTTTTACAGAGGTGGCTGGACCTAGGGTGTGTGGATATGGTTAAAGTTCTGTGATAATTAAATTAGTCCACTGACTGGTGGGTTTGGATAATAGGGAGAATTTGGCTGCGGGTAGTACCAACCAATAGAACTGTACCCAGAATGAAATAAAAGGGAAGGGAGGCTTGCTGCTTGCTGCCTTCTGTCTGCCATACCATGGACTATTTCTCATTTGCCATGCCTCCCAGCCATGGCCTTGCAGCCAGCCAATAATAGAGTGAAACCTCCACACATTGTTAAATGAACCTTTCCTCCTTTAACTTTGGATGTCAAATATTTTGTCTGAGAATTGAGACAAGTAACTAAGACAATAACCGTACCCTGGAAATCCTCCTTCCAGATAGACTAGATAGAGAGACAGACAGGCAGGCAGGCAGGCAGATAGACAGACAGACGGACAGACACATAGATAAAATAAACATAACTAAATATGAAGATGATAGATGTACAGAAAGCTAATTTTATAAAACCCATCAAAAAAAGGAAAAGACAATGATCTACAGGTAATACACACTTAATTTCCTTCCTTCTTTCTATTTTTCTATTTTCTTTCATATTCTAATGAATTTGCCCCAAAGGGTTTTTTTAATTCCTCACTCACAGAGAAATAATGAAATCGTTTAGTTTTTATTAACACAAGGGAGCTCCTTGTTCTGAAGCTGGGCAGGAATGATCTTCTAAAGATTATTTAAAACAAAAGCAAATTTGCCCTAATATATCTCCCTTGCTCTCCTGCCCAACAGCTGATATTTACTCCCTTAAAGAACCTTTCAAGAGTGAAAGAATGAGATGAATTCACCTTCACTTAGAAGAGAAATGGCTTTTGAAGATGTGCGGCACAGGACAAGGCTATATCACTCGAAGGAATGGTAGAAATGGGAAAGCTGATGTACTTCTGGAAGAGTGAACAGTGACACCAAAAACAGATCCACTGGCCAGGCCAGGACGAAAACAAAAGAGAATACAGGAATAGAATGATAGCTAAGTACTCTTCCTTGATCATTTCACACCCAACACCAACTTGTCCCTCATTCTCTTCATTTTTCTACAAGAAAATAACTTGTGAATTATACTACGCAACAAGAAAATAGAATTCCATGAATGGCATCTTTTCCCTTAACAACTACCAAAAGCACTAGATAAAGGGTTCACACTCAGAACTGTCAGTTACAGGTGGAATAGTACTGGACGGATAAAATTTCCCTTCACTAGAGAAACCACAGCTCAGATTTCTCTGTTAGCGGAGCTTTGTAAGGAATACTGGAGATTCATTGGAGGATGAGCAAATGTCACCAATTCATTGACAAAATAATAGACAGATAGAACCTAAATCCCTCCAGTTTGAAATATTACAACTGTTAAATTCTCTAGTAGTGTACCTCTTAAAACAGCACCACAAAGTACAAATCAAGAATTGTTCTTTGCAGGAATATTCCTAGATTATGTTGTCAGGAAATAGATAATATGTCATTTCTCGTTAGCTCTCAGGAGAGTGAAAGTGTCAGGAGAATATGCAATGAGAAAGATACCTGCTGTGGCTGCTACAAATGTTAAACACAGACCAAAAGCATGAGGGCTGGTTTTTCTTAATATGGCACAAGAATCTCTAGAGAGCACACCCTGCCCAGACAACAAACTGACTCTCTCAATGTCTTTGTTTAATGCCCTCCCACCCAGCACTAGGTCTAGGCTACCGTCTTGAGAGGCAACTGGACTCTTGTACCAGAATTAGAAAACTACTCTCCCTCTCTTTCCTCCCCTTCCCCCTCCTTCTCTACCAAACCTGGCTAAAACTGTATTTCGAGTACACAGTCAGGCCACCTTAACCATAAGTTCCACATCCACAGAGTCATTAAACTCTGGATCAAAAACATTCAGAAAAAAAAAACTCATCCATATGAATTACGTGCAGACTTTTTTCTTCTCTTATTCCCTACAAAACAAAGTACAGCACTATTGTATAGTAACTATCTTTACATTGTATTAGATATTTTAAGTAATCTAGAGATGATATAAAGTATACAGGATTGGGCAGATTTTATACAAACACTACATGACAGTACTTCAGCATCCAGGCATTTTCCTCATGAGCGCTGAATCCATCTAGCAAAAATTTTGAGAGACCACTGTATATGTTTACATGTTGATCTGCTTCTCCAGTATCTAAGAACAAAAGTAATTTTATAAACATTACTTAGCATAGGTAAGCATTGGCCTAAACCCAATAAAGAGAAATCCAGGACAGGACAAGTATTTTCACTCCCAGAAAATAAGAATTTTGGAGAACAGAGAGCAACATGAATAAGACAGTCTACGAGGGAAACTCTAAACATGATAGCCAAACTTATTCCAGAAAGAATTCAGAGTTCTACAGGTGCTGAGACTCACAAAGCTGCTACCCCTCTAGTCAACCCTTGAGGAAAAACAGGTCTGAAGTATCTATTCTCTTTGCTCACATCCATGTAACGGTGCCTCTGTGCAGGGCAGCCTTCCTTAAATAGAGAAGCAGCTATGTGACCAGGTAACAGAGCACAAGCGACTTGTGTGACTTTCCGATCACAACCAAAAATCAAGGTACATGCCATGCAATCTTATTGTCTTTTTCTTTTCACTTTCCGCAATCCCTTCATGGTAATGGAAGCTAAAACAGTCACTATAAACCAGGAAAAAGAAAGCACATACTAAGGAAAGTGTGGAGTCTGCATACTGTATACCCATCCTCTAAGCCCTAGACTGCTCACACGCAGAAATCAAATTCATATCTTCAACCAACCACTAGTCTCTACTCTTTAGCTCTTTGCCACTCCTTGTCCACCAGGGAGAAATGAATTTTCAGTACCTCTATCAAGCATGAGTGATTTTCTCCAATCTCCTATCAAGCTTGGCACAACCTTCTACCACTGCCACCCTAGGATGGGATTTACTCCACATAAACAATTTGTAGAGTGGTAGTAATTTGGATCAGGAGCACTGTCCCCATCCAATTAGGACCACAATGACCCATTTTAAAATCACTCAATTATGCTGCTAATGACAGTTCAATAGCCTTTATCTCCAGCAAGGAAATTCAAGAAGCAACTCCAAATAGGATCACCCTTCTATACTGCAAATGCCACGACCTGGTGAGTGAATAAATACATGCATGTGGAATGGAAATTAGGGATCTAGGTCTAAAAATAAATTTAACAGACTGCCTCTTCTGTATGTTCTTCTTTTAATCAGTTGGTTTCAAGAGACTTTGCTTTGCAGATGAGGAGATGTGAATCATGAGCACACTTGCCAGAGACAGATGCTCGTGTTGGTTTTTTTTTTTTTTTTTTTTTTTTTTTTTTTTTTTTTTTTTTTTTTTTTTTTTTTTCTAATTCTATCAGACAGGAATCTGCAAGAAATTTGGATGAGAAGAAAGGCCAATGGTAAACATGCTTGGAATCAAGGCAGAATTTTCTGCTTTCTACAGGATTTTTCAGACTCACAGTTCCTAAAGCCATTTTCAGAGATACAGAAACAAAGCATGAATCAGAGTTTTACCAAAAAACGTACTTAGAGACGATCATCTACTTTTCCTAAATCAAAATTGAACAGAGTACCTAACACAGAGTTGATCATCAACTACATTTTTACTATTGAATAAGTGATTGTCTGACTAGAAAGTAAGACAGATGAGGACTTTCTCCAATACAATACAGGAAAGAGTCAGTAAGGTTGTAGATAAAATTAGGCACCTCAGTCCCAAGCTCAATACATTTTCTGTATTACCTTTTCTCATTATAGAGTATAATCTCTTTAGTTTTTTATTTTTGTTTTTAGTTTTTTGAGACACGGTCTCGCTTTGTAGTTCAGGCTGGTCCTGAACTCAGCCTTGAATTCAGCAATGCTCCTGCCTCTACCCCTTGAGTGCTGGGATTACAGATGTGAGTCACCATGCCCAGCATGATTATATGTAGTTACCTGGGATCGAACTTGGGAACTTGCACTTGCAAGGGCAGCACCAGCACCAGAACACTGACTTAAATCCCTGGCTCTCTCTTTTTTTAAGTGAACCTCAAAACCAAACACACACTTTACTTTTCAAGGTGTTCCTATCAATTAAGATTAAGTCTAGCTGTATATGACAGGAAACTAAATAAAATCACAAGACAGTTTTATTGTTTACTTTACAAAAATCCAGAGGTAAATTGTACCAGGGCTGGATTCAGGAATTGGTAAGATCAGCACAGACTCCTTTCCCTCCTTTTGCCCCTGCTTGTGTGCTGCTTTCATCTTTGGGACTATTTTCTTGTGGCTGCCAAATGGCTGCTGTTTCTCTTGCCTTATAAAAGCACACAAACAGAAAAAAAAGTCATAAACATGTAAATGGCCTCTTCCTCTCATCATCTCTTTTAATAAAAAACATTTTTTCAGAGCTTTCAACATACCTCCCCTAATGTTACATGAAATGGACCACATGTCTACTCATGAAACAATCACTGGCTTAAGAAAGAATGAGGCTGAAATAACTGGCTTAGGCCATTCATGACTAATTTGTGGAATTTGGGTACATTCTATCCTAAAAGAATGCTAGTAAAAATGAAGGACTAAGGTCTATTCAACAATACCTACAACATCTCTTCTCCTCAAAACTGAGAATAACCCACCGGCATTATGCCTCAGCCATGCTAGACACATGCACATTTGTCAGTTTGACAAATACTTTTGAAAGTACTTTCTACAGGCCACTCTCCACACGAAACCTGCAGCAAACAGAAAAAGGACCTGACACTCTTTTACTCAGGAACTCTATGGATAGTAGAAAATAAAAGTCACAAAACAGGTTATTATCATACAATGTGATATGTTTTTTAATGGGGAAATTGTCTTGAAATGTGGGAAAGTAAAGAAAGTATTACTAGCCTGGGTATAGACAGTCAGTCAAGGCTTCCAAAAGATTTTTCCAAGAATAAGAAGAGGCTGTGTATTAGTCACTTTCTTGCCCCCAAGACAAAATACCCAACACCTAAAATTTAAAACAGCAAAGGTTAGTTTTGGTTCCATTTCAGTAACTTTACTCTTCAGTCAGCTAGCTCTAGGGCAGAAATGGCACAGAAGAATGACATGGGAGAGAAAAGCTGTTCACCACATGGCATTCTGTAATGGAGACAGAGGAAAAAGGAGGAGCAAAGGACAGGAAAACACCCTTCCGGCTCGCACGTGCAGTGACCCTCTCTTCCAATCAGCACTTACCCATACTTTTGGGCACGCTAATGAGTACAGAGTCCCCATGACCCAATCATCTTCCAACCTCCTCCCTCTGAATACACCAGACTGGGGGGCATTTTACATCTAGATAATAAGATGTTGGCATGAAGATGCAATAGAGCAAGCAGTGTCTTCCAAAAAGAAGCTTCCGTGTGGATCGAGTACGAGAGACAAGGAGAACAACAATAGGTTTGAAGACAGAAAAGAAAACGCAGTAAGGATACCGCAATGAGGCAGAGAAGTCACTAGAGCCTAAGGAGGTGAGATCTGGTGGATGGAGTTGTTTGAGAAGGGCAGTCACTGATTTCAAGTTTGCCACTCTAATAAAAGGTGCACCGTGACAGCTGTAGGCATCTCAAGTGTGAAAACAACCATAAGGCAGCAGACAGGTACCCAGGCAACCTCCTCAGAGGAAAAGGGATCAAGAATTGCTACTTGGTGGCATGCAATTTCCTCTGCCAATTCTCCATCCACTGAGGCCATTACAGACCAGGCCAAAAATAATGTACCAGTTTAGAGAGTCAACAGCTCCCCAGCAGACGGGCCAGTGTGGGTAACGAGTGAGCTTTGACAGCCCAAGGTCAGCTATTTAACAATATTCCAGAGTTTAAGTATGATATGCCAAGTGCTGTTTTAGCTCCTTACTTGAAAGGCTTACAGCTGCTAATATTTACAGAAATAGGAGGCAATTACAGTTCGCTGCCACAGGAGGAACTTAAATAATTTAAGACTCATAATGCCCCTGATTCATTTCAAGCCATCTTTTCTCCAGAACCAGCTGCTTCTAGCTCGCAGAGAGCCCTCTCTTCGGAAGGCAGTGTCGACCTGATGTGAAGTTCTGCTTCTGCTCGCCCAAAAACTCAAGCACACAGCTTTTTGGCAGGGACAGCGCTTCTCCCACACTTGTACTTCATCTCTGGAAAGGGCCCCTTTTCTCACCAGTGATGAAACTCCACAGCCATCTGCCCAGGCTAATCTGGGAAAACTGGGATGAGCAGAGAGGACTGTAATGTGATTTCACAAATTAAACTAATTTATTTCAGTAGCCATTTTCACAACATGGATGCAGTATGACGAGAATAAAGAAGAAAAGGAAATGACGGGCTGAGTGAGGAACTGAACACATTCAAGCAGAAAAGAAAGTCAAATTTTAAGCACCCAGTTAAACTTTCTGTGTGAGCCCCACAAGAACCTCTTATGATTCAACTGTGGGCTCTTTTTTCCTGTGGTAGGAAACAAGCTAATAAGTATGGTAGGAAAATGACAAGTGTGAATGTTTTGAACTGAAGTTTATTTAAACTGATCAGTTTGTAGTATCACCCTAGAATAGGATCTTTACTAGCATGAGGGAAAATTGGGTTGTTTCTATCATAATTATAAATAAAGATCATGATTAAGTTTCTTCGAGTGGACAGTACCTGCTCTTTTCAGAATGAAGACTGTATGATCTTTGGCTCACAGAGTCTTTATCATCACTTCTTTACCTGGGATGACATCACAGTAGAAAGGGATAAATGTATTCTCTGGCGCTGACCACGTTACTTCTCAAATCTCACTTGTGCCACCTGTGGCTGCAGAGTCTAAATATTTATTCCATGTCTGTGACTCTAGTCTCTACATCTGGTTTCCACCTACACACATGGAAATGGCCTCGCCAATATGGTTGGAAGGAAATGAATGACATTATAAGAAATAACTTGGATGAACAATGTAATCCTTTCTAAATCTACAGAAAACACTCATTCAACATCAGCTCCTCCCTTTGCTCCCAATAAAAGTATGCAGTATATATGAATTTTATGAATTTTATGAATTTTACCTGCTCTTCTATAAATTTTATCTACATGAAATGTATCTCATTCCAGTACTTTTTGCACTGAGGAAAAATACTAATCAATTGCTTCTCTTGAGAACCTGAAAATACACAGAAATTGTTTCTGGTACAGGGACTGATCCTAGATTGTTCAACTACATCTCCAACCTTTATTTTTTATTTTGAGACAGGGTCTCCCTAAGTGCTAAACTGCCCCAGCTGTGCTCCAATTTGAGGTCTTCCTTTCTCAGCCTCTCACTGGGCTGGGATTACAGGCACACACCCACTATCCCTACCCAGAAATGCTTTTTTTCATATCAGAAAGAGCCTCATTATAGGTTGAACTGTATTCCCCAAAATTCATGTGCTGAAGTCTTAACCCCCAATACCTCTCAGAACATGATGTTGTTTCAAATTATCATCACAGATATAATCGGCAAGGTCAAGTCACAGTAGAGCAAGGTGGGCTCCTAATCCCACACGACCAGGGCCTTTATAAGAAGGAAATGTCTGGACACAAACACACAGGGACAATGCCACGGAAGATGAAAGCAGAGATCAGAAGGTGTAACATAAGCTCAGCAATACAAAAGACTATAGAAAATCACCAGAAGCTTAAAGAATGCAGGGGAACAGCTTCTTCTTCACAGCCCTCAAAAGAAAACTAACCTTATTGACACCTGGATATCAGATATCTGCCACCAAACTGAGAAAGAACCCATTTCTTCTGCTGGAGCCACCCAGCTCCCATGGCTAGAAAACTAATCCAGGTCCACTTCTATTTTCTAATTAGCATACACACTAATTGCTTTCATCATTATAACACTTCTTTTTACAAATTTTCAATGATTTGGAGGCTTTGGGGAACATGCTTAATTATATCCTGTGCAAATAACTACACTCGGTTGAACACCTCACAATGGCTGAGCGGAAACATATTGGTCCTTAGTACTTGCCTCCTTGGTCCCAAAGCACCTTCAACAAGAATTACCACTGGCTTTTTATTTACTTGGCTTTCTTTTATGGGACTTCCAGCTCCCTGCAGGCAGACACTATGTCTTACTTATCTTCATGTGCCCAGCCTACAGAGTGGAAAGGGATACAATATCTGGTGAGTGTCTTATCTTTGCCAAGCGCTATGCTAAACACTTTGAATTTAGCTCTACAAACTGGTCCTGGTCCCTGCCATGTGCCAGACAAATTTCCCACACCCTAAGAGGAAGGCATCGACATTCCTATTTATAAAATAGCAAGTTGGAGTCAGAAAATTAAGATGGAAAGTGAGAAAACCTTTTTCAATTCTATTCTGCCCTACGATTTCAGGAAATACAAAATATGGGTCCAAACCAGAAGATCTATTGGATCTAGCACTTAGGACACAAAACAGAGAGAAAGAACAGATGGAAGATGTTCTCTCCCCAAACCCTGTCATAAAATAGCCATAAACTGTAAATAAGCCACAGTGAGTGATAATGTGGTCCTGACCCCAAGCAAATGTACATAAAACCTAGAGCGAGGCCTGACTCAGAAAAACTTGTTTCAATTCTAAAGTATGCAGTATATATGAATTTTACCAAGAGAACTATAAGTGCTAAATTACAAAACATGCCTTAACATTTTACTCTTCAACACACGATAATGTTAAAGATAAATATTTCAAGGCCAAAACTGGATAAATTCGTGTGTGTGTGTGTGTGTGTGTGTGTGTGTGTGTGTGTGAAATGCAGACTACTACATGCATTCAGTAGCTAGGTAGCTAGCAGATTAGATAGAATCTTTATATAAATATATTGCAGGAAATATTTTTTTCAAAAATTTGAATTCCAGCATATAAATGCTATGCGATGCAAATGTGTACTAATAAAAAATCTGAATTCCTTCTCACAAAATAATGGTAATGAAGTGACAGCATTTTTCTCCACTTTTGGAAAGTTTCTGGCATAGACGTCTCTCACATTGCTGGTGGTGATACTGTTACTTGTTTTAGTTTAATTTGTTTTAGATTTAGTGTTTAGATTTAGTGTCCTGGTATCTTGCTTCTCAAGGCCCTCCAACTCCCACAAACATATCTGCCAAAGGAAATAAAGGAAAGGCCTGAGCATCAGGTCTTCCTGCATGTGCACCCCCTGCTGGTTGCCCTACAGTAATGACCCAGCCTTTTTTTTTTTTAATTCAAATCTTTATTGGTACATTATATATACATATCATCATCGCATTAACATTGAGTTTGTACCAGAATACGATATGACTTGATTCTCATTTTTCCCCTTCCACCCCACGCTGTACCCCCTACCCCCTATATACACAAGCTTTGTTTCTTTTTTTCTTTATACTATCACATTCTTTTTCCAAAAGACTTGGGTCCCTCATGGACAACCTAAGTGACCAGCCACCTTGAAGCATACCCTCTGAGGGGGACACTTGCTTTTCTTTCCTTTTAATCCCTCTTTTAGAGTTACTCCATGAAGAAGAAACAAAGAATCTCTACAGAACACAGAGCTCTCTGCAGATTTGTAAGGAAAACTGTAAAAGTTTCTTCGTATCTTAGGCTTTCAAACAAAACCGAACACTTCAGCGGTTATCCTCGGTTTCCAACTGCCTTCTTCAACTCACAGAAAATCTCCGCTGGGAATATTCATGGAGAATTGCTGCTGAGTCAGCACCAAATTAGCTTTTCAATGATTAACTATATCCCCTTGATAAAACACTCAATCACAACATCACCTGGCAGTTCCGCCTTGTTCTAGAACACCTCTCAGGAGGAATGGTGGAGCATAACTGACTGCAGGAGCTATCTCCTTACATAAATAAAAACATACCTATGCAATGAGATTCAGCATTTACTGTTCCCTGGATTCTTTTTGCAAAGCAACTGTGAGCTCCCTGAGGACAAGCACTTTTTTTTTTTTTTTTTGGTATCCTTCACACCAGTAGGATGTGTGACATAATATTTTGCTTCAGTAGATGCTGAGGAGGCTGAATGAATGATAGGAAATGTACTAAGATATATATTAGTATATGTATTTATGTATGTATGTATGATTATGTCTAACATCAAAGGTAAGCAAATGCTACCCACAAGCTTATTTATTTACATATCAATCCCCAAAGCTAGTGGAAGTGTTTTTAATGCGTGCGTCAAGCACAGTCTCTAACTACTGGAAAGAAGTGACTTATCACGCACAATTCCAAAATATAAAAATAGTCAGTCATCCCCATGAAACCCTAGCACATCTTCATCTAAAATAACTAGGAAAAAAGGCTTAAACATGTCAACTGGACAATCAAAAACTTTGAAACATACATAGGAGTCTGCTAGTCATTCCACCCTCTCACCCCTTAGAGGCTTCTGACTTTACCAGTAGAATTAGCAGGGCTTGTGCTTTTACAATTTAGTAAATACCAAGAATGTACACACTAATAGAAGGAGGAATGACACGAAGTCTTCATAACTGCTAACTCACTTGTGTTTTTTCTTTTATATGGCTTTTATGTGAAACTGTATATAATTCATCTCTAAAATGATATGTTGTGCATTCATTTTGTGAAAAAATTTTTTCATTTCTGTGTCTGCCTATAGCTTATATATATATTTTTAAATCAGATAAAAACATTAAGACTAGCTAGTAACATATTAGCAGCACTTCTTGGTTACTTTTCATAAGTAATGAAGAATTTCATGATTTGTACTTCTTAATAGGTTAGTCAAGCAGAGGTAAGTAAAGATGCATTTCCATCCATAAAAACTACCACTCCGGTACTATGTTAGAACTCAAGAGGGCCGGGGATTTAGCTCAGGGGTTCCAGCATATGCCCTGCAAGTGCAAGGACCCGGGTTTGATCCCCGATAACCCCATACCACAATGCCAGACAATGGTGACTCACGCCCACCAACAAACAGTACCACACAGCACAGTGCCAGGCGTGGTAGCTCACGCCTGTAATCCCAGAACTCAAGAGGCAGAAGCAAGAGAATTACCTTGAGTTCAAGGATTTCCTGGACTACACAGTGAGTTCAGGATCAGCCTGAACTATGAACTGAGACTCTATCTCAAAAAATACAAAAACAAAAACAAAAACCCAAGAGACTGTGAACAGCAGTTGAAATTTCTAATACAGGTTGACTCTGGAAAACACTAACTGACTTGAACCTTTTATTTACGAAATAAAAATCTTCTTACCATATCTGCTCACCAGTTAGGATGTCAACTACATACTCAGACACTGGAGTATTTCTCCAGTAGATTCCAATGCATACTGTGGTACACAAGCCCATCAATTATATAAACTCTCAGAAAGTTCAAACAAAACAATAAACAAAGGAAAGGTCATCATAAAACAGCAAAGCAAGTCAACAGAAACAGTTGCCAGTGTCAGGCAATGCCTGAACCAATCTAAGAAAATAACAGGAGACATCAAGACTGCTGTGGGCTTTACGTATCAAAGAGGTGAGACTCCAGCACTGCGCTGTTTAGAAAGACAGTAGTCAGAGTTATGACGCAGTGGTGCTTTCAACCACAGTTCCCTCTTCACAAAATGGCTTTTAACAAGACATTTTCTGGACGTGCAAGCCTGAATTAAGTTTAAGTCTATGAAATGTGTGAATAAACTTCTGGTAGTGAAAGAGCTGAATCTGTGAATCACTAATCCCCTAGGAGGTAAGAGGCCCTCTATTGCTAGAAAGAAGTCTGATCTGGAACTCAGTTCCTCATCAATCTTTACCTCCGGTGACATCATGAGTGATCAAAATGATGTGCGTTCTCTCTCTGCCTGCACAAAGGAGTGTAACATTTGTGGATTTCGGGAACTGGCCTACCTTCTTTGTTAGGCCTTTGTCTACAAAGAACACAAGGTGATCAGAAGTTAAAGTATAAAAATTGCTTCTTATTAACATTTTTGAGAGCCTTAACTCAATCCCTGAAACTTAAACTGTTTCCTAATTAACCAATCATACTTCCCTGATGAAAATTAATGGTATCATCTCATTTCCCTACTTAAAATCTTCCAAGGACACCAGATCTGAACCCTCACATGTCCAAAAGCCCATTCCAGCTCCAGACACAGTCTCGGGGTTCTCCTCCTCACCCTCCCACAACATTCAAGGCGCAGCTCAGCCCGAGGCTGCTGTTCTTAAATTCTACATTTATGCCATGATGTGCTTTTGCTGGTCATGTGTCCGCAAAAACTCCCCCACAGTCTTCAACAGCTGAAAAGGAATAACAACTAGATATTTTGGGAGTTTAAAATGAGATAAAAAATACTAGTTTTATGGAACATTCTAAAGGCTCAGCAGCTATTGCCTATTATCATTTCCATCATAATTACAACCGTTGTCTCCTAAGATAGGAGCTAAGGCTCTTTTGGGGGGCAGGCTCTCTTTGATGGATACAACTTCCTCCTTCACACACCAATAATCAACTCTTTTTTCTCACCCTTGACACTTGGACATACTTCTAAAGTGACTCTCACTCTGAATCAAAAGTGGAGAGAAAGAATTGGTTTGGGGATTTTATTGTTTACATATATGTTCCCTTCATGAAAGCTCTTCTAGAGCAGAAACCACATCTCAATCATCCCTGTGTTCTCAGTGGCTATTTGTACCTGAACTATGGGAGATACAAAAATAAGTCTTAGGTGAATTAACCAATAATTGAGTAAGTTCCTTAAAAAGCCAACTGAAAACTAAATACTGATTAACTATATTTAAGTGCACTTAAGAAATCTGCTGCTCAGAGAAATCCTAAGAAAAATTCAAAGACTGAATGAAATAATGGAAAGCACATAGAAGAAAAACCTACTTCCGTTAGAACCCCAGCTGCTCCTCTATCATAAACCGCTAGGACAAAGACAGTTATTTAACTTCCCAAAGCCTTACTTTATATTTAAGTAAGGAGATAATGTCTACTTCAAAAGAGAAACAACAGATGAGAAGATATAAACAAAGTACTTGAATCTATAAGAAAGCATTCATTAGTTTACATCCTGTGGCTTTTCTATCATCAATTGTTTTTGTAACTGTAAGTATTATCTCATAAGTCTTAAAGTTGGGACTGCTAAAATGCTTCATATTTTTTTATTACCACAGGGATCAAGTTTTCCTTTGTTCTGGTGTTGGTTTTCGTTGCTGTTGTTCTTTATATTTGCTTTTATCCCCTAGATAAAGAAGGATGAGTAGAAATCTATGGTGTGTATTTAAATTTTTTTAAAATATATTACACTAAGAGACACACTGCCCTTAAACCTCCTCCCTTGGAACATTCATTCTATCATTAGTGATACTTCCTGAAGCATTTTTGGAAGCTCTCTTTTGTGAGTGTCTTTATGAGATACAATATAAAGAAGTGCATAGAATGCTGCTGCTAAGGGACAGCCCACTAAAAGGCACACTCAAAAACATTACGGTGTGGCCTTATCCACTTTATTCATTGGATCCACTATGGTACAACCTCTGGCTCTCCCTCTAAGTCAAAATTACCATAGAAAGTAAATACTTTGAATTGACTCAGACCATTAAAGCAGCTACAAGAGGACAATTAAGACACTCACAAAAGAAGACTTCCAGAACTTCGTTAGACTGTAGCAAGAACAATGTTATACATTGTTCAAAGGAATGGAGCATATTTTCAGGAGAATTAATGGCAGTGTCTTGCACTGTAATAAATTTTTAAAATGGAAACAGTCACCATATTCTACAATTATACCTAATATTCTACCCATCTGTTGCCTAACAAGAGGCTAAGTTTGTGGATTTATGAACTACTGACAATTATTCTTTGCTTTAATTCAGCTCTTATATGTTGCTTCTGCTCAAACTATTAATTTCAACAACAGAACTCACAGAAAAAATTAGTACTCATTGCCTGAAGTTCCAGGAACCCAGGTTTGAGTATAGCCCTCAGGTCCTAACTAATACATCTGTTAACACGGCATTACATACAAACTGATTACATATATCTTAGGAAGTTAAACTCTAAACAGAGAAGAGGGTGCTTAAGGGAAAAACAAAGGGCTAAAGGTGCCACTCTGTTAGACCACTTGCTTAGCATGTACAAGGCTGTGAGTCTGACCCTCAGCTCTGAGAAAAAAGTAAAAGAGAGAACCAGTTTCTCCCTAAGCACCTCTTTATTCTTTATTATGTCAAAAATAAAGAGAACAAG
>PVIR01024281.1:0-26103 GCA_004026965.1 Petromus typicus | reverse complement strand
ATTGGGATTATATTAGATCCATATATTTCTTTTGATAATATGGACCCTTTGAAAATGTTAGTTCTGTCTATTCAAGAACAGTGGATGTCTTTCCATTTTCTAATGTCTTCTTTAATTTCTCTTTTTCCACACATTATATATTTTTTATCATAGAGTTTTTTCACTTCCTTGGTTATGTGATTTCCCAGGTATTTAATGTTTTGAAGTGATCATGAATGGGGCTGCTGTTCTGATATTCTTCTCAGTGGGTTCAGTTTTGATGTACAGAAATGCTGTTAACTTTTGCCCATAGTTTATATTCTGCTACATTGCTCAATTTGTTCAGTAGTTCTAGGAATCTTTTGGTGTAATTCTTTTGGATCTTCCATGCAAAAGACAATGTCATTTGTGAAGTTTAGTTCCATTTAATCCTTTCCTATATCCATGCATTTTACTTTTTTCTTATACTCATTTTAAAAGTTTGACTACTGTATATGACAGGAGTGATGAAAGTGAATATCCTCATCTTGCTCTTGAATTTTAAAGAACTACTCTCAATTTCCCTTTTTAGTATGATGTTGGTGGTGAATTTGTATATATGTTTTTAATCAGTATTAAGTATTGCTGTCCCTATTTTGGTCAAAGATTTTTTTGGCATGAATAGATGTTGTATTTTATCAAAGGCTTTTCCTGTCTCTATAAAGATCATCATGTTTTTTTTTTTTTCTTGTCCTTGCTTCTGTTCATGTGATATATTGTATTTATTGATTTATGTATGTGGAACCATTCTTGTATCCTTGGGGTGAAGCCAAATTTTACACAATGTATGATATTTTTAATAATTAATTGTATTTTGTTTATAAGTATTTTGTTGAAGATGCTGCCATTTATATTAATTAAAGAAATAGCCCTATAGTTTTTTTTTTTTTTTTTTGAACTCTTCTTTTGTGTCGGGTAACTTTTTAAATTACAACTTTCTACAAAGTCAGTCAGAGATACAGAAATCTATACTTCTAAATGTTATATTTAGTAAACAGAACAATGGTCAGAGCAAAAGATCAGGTTTACTAATATATTTTTGGAAATGCATATCAATCAATACATCTACAAGTACATTTTTCTGGATTCTAATATTGTGATAAGCAAGTCCTGTGCTGGGCTGTGCAGGATTTAGAACAAAGATATATACTTCTGCTCTCAAAACTACCTTCTTTTCACTGTATCTCTTTGAGTTGTTTTCCTCTTTATTCAACTACTCTCCCTTATTTTCAGGTCAGATTTTTATAAGCAGCTGTTCAAATATTTGAGTTTTTCTCTTCTCCAAAACTATACACCTGTTTTAAATTTCCCTACAGCCTATGATTTAGAAAATATTATAGGATATTTCATTTTAAAGCTCTTGATGGAGATAAACTTCTGCACTCCACAAGATGTTTTTCAACTGAAAGCACACAAATATATTACCACAATCTCCCAGTTCATTTCAGTCTCTTTGTTTTCTCTGCATAGATCATAACTGACACTGCCTAAGTTATTTTTGTGTTTTTATTAGCAATGATACTATTTCAAATTAACATTTTAATTTATCAAAAAGAAGCAATGTTCAAAACCACTCCACACTGTTTTGAAATATCAATCAAAACATTTAACACAACTTTCTATTGTTGATTTCATCTTCAGAGGTATTTCCTCTCAACTGCCTAGAAAATTCACATATAGACTTCAGTTTTCTACCCACTTAAAATCACACTGAAATAGTACAGTACTTTTCAGGTATACAGATGGTATCTATATATCGCCAAGAAAGACCTTAAGTGGAAGAAGTCAAGCTATAAAAAGCTCACCTTCTGCAGTATAAGCTGAATTCCTGCCAAGACATCAATGTGTCTGTCAAGATATGGCTTTTGGAAAATTGTCCAAATGTTCTGCATTACAGAAGAACTTATGAGACCCTCATATCCTCACAAGTCAATAGTACACATTTGCATTCTTGAGTTGAAGTCTATGTATTGAGACTTTTACGGTAAGTGATTTAGTAAAAAGTGAAAAATTTGTGTTGGAATTTTAAATTATGAAAAAATTCTAACTTTGATATTTTGAAAGATTACTTTAAGACATGAGAATCCATATTTTCCTTTTCAAAGTAAGGGTGTTGAGGTTGAAGAGAACAAAGTTTCTCTGCCTGAGCACTGAGTGATTGCTCAATATAGCACTGGAGTTGTCCCAGTTTACTCAGCAGTGATATCAAAGGATATATAGGATTAATTGTACATTATTTCCTTGACATTTCCTAGCTTAATTAAGCTTCTATGAGGTCCAAGGTTATTCATATTAATTCCCACTAATTGAAGGCATGATATTCATGAATGATGTGCTTTTTTTACTTGTTCAATTTCATGTCTTTTAAAACAAAAAGATGGTGCAGAGCCTTGGCACACAAGGGCATAAAGATTTAATGAGTTTTGGTGGTAGAGATGTGAACAATATTAATAATAACATGTCTGTTATACCTACACTGTCTCAAGATTAAAAATCACTAACTGAAGTTTGCAGGATAGGAAGATGAGTGACTGGTAGCAAAGTCACTGTTATATCTGTTTTGACAGCCATGTGGCAGTTTGCCACAGCAGTGTAATAGTAAAGGTATTGTAGAAGAGCTTACAAAAGAAAACAAAAGAAGGAAAGTGACTGTATTTCAAGTATTTTGTATATTGCTTGAAATATTATCGAGAAATTTTTGAGATAGACATTCTCTTGCATGCTTGAGTTTCCTAGCATTCTTCCTCGGGCTGAACTGGGTAAGCCACATAGATGGGATGGAAGTCATTGTGTCCTACATATGAGATGACATGCAGTATTAGCTTTGTGTATTCATTTTGACAAAGACATTACACTAAAGTGTGACTAAAGTGACTCAGGAATGTGACTCAGCCATGACACACATCCTGTTTTAGTTTTTAATAATGTGTTTCAAGGAGCTCAAAATAGATATATAATGCAATTGCTTTTTGCTATTTTTTGGAATAACTATTCTTGCTCATCCAAGTAAATCATTATATCAAAATATATGTTTTGAGTCTTTAGCTTTTTAGGTTAATTTCTTGAATATATTTAAATTTTAAAATAAAACAAATTTGTTCAATTTTTGTAACTGTTAAGGAAAATAGTAATCCTCAGGGTTTGAATGATTCAAGGAAGGAAACGATTAAGCAATTTTCCAAAAAGTATTTTTTTCTAGTAATTTTGTTTTCAGAGATAGTGATGGATATGTTTCTCCCTCAAGTCTATGGAAATCTAAATCAGAAATATATGGGATATTTCATTACAAATACTTTATTTCATTAAAAATAAGGTCTTGTCTTTAGCAAGGGAATACTTTTTAAAGAATTTATCTGTCTCTGATTAATTTAACAACACGTAAATTTAAAAACACCTTTAAACTCATTCTTAAGCACTTATGAATCAGAGATTTTAGGGGCAAGACCCGGCTTATTGCAGAGAGCTTCCTTCTAGTCCATATTCAAGGCATCGGTTCAATTGCCAATGTAGAAAAATTAAAATTCAACCCCTATTTTCTGTAAAATGTAGTAAGGCACAGACTTTCTCTAAAGACACAAAGTTCTATGGGCAAACAGAAAACTTAAGTCATGCAGGATAGGAAAACGAGTGACTGGTAGTGACAAAAATTTATAAAATATTAATAAATATTTATAAGATAAAAATTTATAAATTGGATTCAACAGTAAAATAGGTTCACTTCCAAAGATTCACATAATGGAATGACAAGAAACAGACCAGTGAGCACATATTTGTAAACCACAAATCTGATAAATGACTTGAGTCTAGATCATATGAGGAAAGTCCAGCACTCAAAATTAAGCAGAACATACAACTAACTCATGAGTAAATATCAAGGACAGATATTTCAATGAAGGAAAAAAAAAATATATATATATATATAAATCACTTGAAAATATGAAAATTCATTGCCTTTAAGGAAATAAACTATAAAACTA
Organism: Petromus typicus; assembly: GCA_004026965.1. Lineage (NCBI taxonomy): Eukaryota > Metazoa > Chordata > Mammalia > Rodentia > Petromuridae > Petromus > Petromus typicus. Next base: position 22,108 of record PVIR01024281.1, on the reverse strand, counting down.
CAATAAGACAACACTATATATGAGAATGACTAAATAAAAATGGTGACAGCACCAAAGCCAATAAAATGTATAAAAATTGGGCTGTCTAGACATGACTGCTGGGGGTATAAAATGGTAGGGCCACTTTCCAAAACTGCTTTATATTTTCTTAAAATTAAACAGGCAATTGCAATACAATCCAGCAAGTGCCCTATATGACATCTATCACAGAGGACTTGAAAATTTTACATTAAACATTGAGAACTGTTTTATTTGCATAACCCCAAACTGGAAACAATCCTGAAGTCCTTCAACTAGTAACCTACAAAAGTACTGTGAGAAATAAACATGCCACAAACTCTATTCAGCTCTAGAAACCATTAGTGACAAATGCAACACCCTGAGTATATCTCCAGAAAACTATGCCAAATTAGAAAAGTCAGTTCCACAGAAGTACACACTCTGAGACTCCATTCACATAACTTCTAGGAAAAGATAAGTCAGTGAAGAACAGATCAGTGGCTTCTAGAAATGTAGAATGTTGTGGATGGAAAAGAGTAAGGCATAAAAGTAAGTGGATATAGGTATGAAGGGCGGGCTATGGATTTCTAGCTTGAATGGAAATGATCTGTATCAAAATGGTTGATGATATCTTACATGCTGGTCATGACTGTGTGTGATAGCCTGGTACAGTACTGCTGCTGGGGAAATTTATAAGAGCCACACAGAATCTTTTTATTACTTCCTACAACAATAAAATAAAAGTTTAGCAGTAATAGTGCAAGGATTAAAGATGTATAATACCGATCTAAGCAAAAGTCAGCTTGAATAGCTATATTAATGTCAGAAAGTTGATTTTAGGGCATCAAATGTCATCAGGGACACAGAATATCACTTCATAAATATAAAGCTGCTCAGCCACTACTGGCACATACATCTCTAAATGTTTATTCATCTAACAGAATGTTAATATTTATGAAGTAAAATCTGTTAAAGCTGAAAGGAGAAGTGAACCCATCCTAAATTATAACCAGATATTTTAATAATCCCATCTGAACAACTGACAGAACATGTAGACAGAAAGTCAGTAAGATTGTACAAGATTTAATCAACACTATCAAATGAACTACCTAATTGATATTTATAGAACATGCCTTGCAAGAAGAGTAGAATATAGATTATTTTCATGTTCTTTAAGTATCAAGCATTTATCAAGATTTTTCATTACTAAGAAAAGTATCAAAAAGTTGTACAAATAAATAGTTTTAGCAATAATTCCATTTTATGGCAACTTTATAATCATTTTCACTTGCAATTTCAGATAAGCCTGATGAAATAAATTAAAAACATTTGTATTGCTATGTTACGGTCAATCAAGTACTTTGCACTGTTATTGTTATATATGTGGTTTACATATTATAATCTGACAATATTCTGTAATAATACATATGATTACACTTTATAAAACAGGAAGAATACTAACTTGAACCCGAGTTTTTGATTTATTGGAGAAATAAAAATCTGAAAAGGTGTTCTTTCAGATAATGGCATTGAAAGCCCTTAGTTACTATAATTATTCAATAAAAATATATGTTCCAGGGCATATTGATTAATTTCTTCAATATGTACTATGTTCTGGGTCTTGGGGAAAACAGAGATGAATACAGCTAACAAAGTCCTTTCTTAAAAGGACCTCCCACCTTTACTAGAACCTAAAGCAATATTTTAGCTCCTTTTTTGTAGAAAGCTAAAATTCCTCTGTATATGGAAAGATATAAAAAGATAAGAAAAAGACGCACATGTTAAAAATCCAGCCACTTTCTATTCTTAACATACCAATTAAAATATCAGTAGTAGCTTCCAAAGGAGGACTCGCTGAAAGAAGATTAAGTGGCTTGTCCAAGGTCACACGTGTGGTTTGTGGTCATGGCAACAAAGCAGATTGGTCTCATTCCCAGATCAGTTCTATTTTTGATAGATTATTCTATTATTTAGGACAATTGTAAAGATGTTTGAAATTACTCTTCAACATTAATGGAATAAGGTTAAGGCACAGTGGCATTCATACTTTATATTTCTAGGAACATCTTTCAAGAATAATTTTTGAACACTCATTTATACCAGGTAGATGGAAATGAAAAAAAAATAATATTCCCAGAAAATATAAAAGATAATTTAAAAATTAGTTTAGGTTTCCAATTTCATACCTAGTTCCTTAGCTTTAAGATTCACGAGAAGAGATAATATGTCTATTTAGGGCCAGTAAAATCTCTAAGAGTTGCACAGACCATTATTATTTTTAATGCAATTTCTCCCTGGCAAGATCACAAACAGGGGACCAGGACAGTTAGAATAAAGATTGACCAATTAACTAAACTTTAGAATCGATCCCAGTTAATGGAACAGAAATGTTCCCATCAATATCTTTCCTTCCTGTCTCCAGAGCTGATAATTTTTCTAGGACTCAGAGTCAAGTTGAACTAGAAGACTCCAATGAGATCAGGGCTCCGCCAGAACAGGAAATGCAATCCAGTTCAGAAGGCGGTTGAACCCGGTGGATGTGTCTGCGGTTCCCTTAGTCACAGCCTGATGAGAATTCGGCTTCCGGAACCGAGAGTCCAGACACAGTCTTTCTCTTCGCAGACTTGCTTCCCTTTACGTCCTCTCCACCGAACAATCTGAAATCACACTTCTTGCCTCAAGTGAAATCTGTTGCCAAGACAAAATTCTAGACTTGTCGTGCTTTATTTCACAATTATTTTTACATTTTAGATATTTATGGAATACAGTATGATAATTCATATATACAATGTTATGATCATCTCATGATAATTCATATTTAGTGAAATATAAAGAGTTGAAAGAAAAGAAAATGCTTAGGAAATTAGGTGCCATCAGTGGGAAGGGGCATTTTAACTGTGAATTAAGATAATTACAGTTTTGAATACTCACTCTTTGCTTGGTTTTGCCAAAAGACAGCACCATAGAATTCTCCTGGGTCTGTGACTCCACTGTGCACTGGGGAAAAAGGTAAAGAAACACAATACAGTCATTTCTGTCTTTATTCTTACAGTTCATATTCTGCAAGGATAACAGGCACAGATTGATTTGTGGTCCAAGTAAATGCTCTGACACATACACTCTAACACTATTCTGCTGATTATTCTGGATAAGGGATAGTTTTAAGTACTGGTTAAACCCATAGCTTTCATCTAAGCCAGGCTACATTTCCAATATTAATAAAACTTCTTTCTGAAAAGAAAGGCCTTTCTGGCATTTGGATACTGATTTGATTATGGAATTTGGAAAGCATTATGAGTTTGAGTAAAAAAGACTCAGATTTCTAAAATAGAGGCCTTAAGGGTAGTCAATTGATATTTATGGGGAAACAGTTCAGTTAAATTAAAGATAGATGAGGAATCCTCAAATTCATTGAAGTTTATTACCCATTTGTTTGGCTCAATCATTTTAAGTATCTGGATATATGAAGTTGTCAAGATAACTACTAAAAATGAATAGTGCTGTGTGGTTGAATTTTGGAGTTACTAAAGCACCACATTTCAAAAGACAACTTTAGCCCCAAATTAAGGAAGAGATAACTTGCATTCTTTAGAGATTTTATGCTAACTATTTGGGGAAGGACAAAAGAATAAAAATAAGCAAAGTCAAAAAGAAAAAAAAAAGATATGAAAAGAAAGGAAAAAAATCGCAAACTTCAAAAGAACTGGAAACAAAAATCAGAAAGAATAGATACTATGTTACAACAGGATAAGCTAAAAATTTTGAGACTCTGACAAAGGCCTGGCTTGTACCCTGGATGCCTAATGTGATGAATGAAGCTCAGTCCTAAACTAGTGAATGAATCAGGGCCCTGGAGACTGGTGCTATCTCCTCCACTGGCTGCAACTCTCCCTCCCAGGTGTCATGGAAGAAGAGTGCAAGGAATCTCAGCATCTTGTTTGGGAGAGAAGTGAGGGAGGGGAAAGGAAGAGCTGGAATGAACATTTTAAGTGGCCACACCTAAGTGCAGGCAGAGTTAAGGAACTCCTTCTGTTCCCCATGATTGCTAATGAGGCAGCCTGATCTACCCACCGCTCCACTCCAGAACTAAGGATCTGAGGGAAAGGAATTTACAGAAGAGGCAGGGCTAGAAAATAGAATGGCAACAAGAACTGACTAAATTTAAAACTCTTCCTTCCTCACACACACAGATGGCAAGTTTTTATAGTTAGCTCATCACTGGAGGTTTTAAATAGCCCTGGTTGGAGATCAACTTATGAACATGTAGCCATTAAAATGCAATAAATTTCCTCAACACAATACATATGCAGTGAGCAGGAACTGTAATACATAACTTCATGCTCAACTTTAACAGTGGGCTCAAAAAGGATTGATTTTAATTGAGGTTTAGGAGAACTACATATTCAGATTGTGTTTGCATGGAGTGCAATGAAAAACAAACAAAAAAATCATGTAAAAATCATATAAAAATGAAAGGTTTGTGTTTTACAATCCTGTCTAATATATTTTTGGAGTATTAAAATCAGTTTACTGCAATCATAGTTTTAGACTTATTTACAAAAAGTAAAAGGATCAACTCAGTGCAGGAAAATAATATATATTAAAATTAATGTGTACAAGATTAAATAATTCTTTTTTAATGTATTATTTATTTATTGTTGTTTTTATTGTTTGTGGTAACTAGGGACTGAACTCAGGACCTTACCAGGAGGGTGCTGTGCCACTGAGATACATCCCTGGCCCAAGATGAAATAATTCTAATTGCATTTGGGGGGTATCTCTCCTTTGCTAATAAATATCAATACCCAGAAGCCTTTTTGCTATAAAAGTGGGATTTTTTAGAGTATTTATAATAATCTAATGATAGGAATTTAATATGGATGTGTAATCAGTACTCTGTACTCTCAGGAAGGTGAGATTTTCTGAGTGGGGGCTAACTTTGAAGGCTCTGGAAGCACTGAATTGGTCCATCCTAGCCCAACTCCCAGTGGGTGTCATTTTACCTGGAGCTGGAACTGCTTTCTAGCCAACTGGTGCACATCTCTCCTGTTGGCACAACTATATTTAGAATCTGTAGCTAGAGAGCTTAGGGCTGCTCAGGATGGTATTTTTAAACGTGTCATCACTCTAGACATGTTCTCCCTCCCTCTCCAACTGCTTCAGCCTCCCTCATACTTTCACACATCCAGTGGAAAAGAATCAAGAAAAGCCACATTCTGAAGGAGTCTGTGACACTAGTCGCATCCAGAATGTTAAGCTCTGAGTTTAGAAGCACGTTAATAGCTCCCTGACTTTTGGGCTTAGTGAGGGTGGAATTCTTCTGTCAACTCCGTGGTGTACTGTGGACCACTGGATTAGACTCATTGTTCAGCATGGACCTCAGGGAAGAATAAAGGAAGGTCAAATGAATGTTTTTCTGTTTGACTTTCAAGGCTGAAAGCTTTGCAAAGTTTTCATGCTGGAACAGAAAGTTCTGGCATTTGCTACATGTGAATCTGCTTCCTGGTATATAAATAATGAGGTGACATCATGAGGAAACCCAAGGGTTTTTTTTTTTTTTTTTTTTTTTAGCTATGAAATTATCTCTTGTGAAGTCACTAGACACAAGAAATAAATGAATAAATGAAGTGTACACAAGATTAAAATATGACTAGCATGTCATTCGAATGAGAAATCTTCGTGGATATAGAAAACATTTTCCTTATAGTCCATTCATACCTTTGACATTTACTTAACAAACAAGCACTATTTTACATCTTCCATATGTATGTGATCCCAAGACATAGTATGGATTTAATATTGAGAGGCCAATTCATGGCAGCATGATAAGTTCAGTTAATATCAACCTATCATGCCACATACATAGCATGTTGCTGTATACCCACAGAAAAGAAAGATGGTATATGTTCTTTATATTGAGATAGGCAGAGCAAGATATGTCTGACAAATAAATCTCCAAAATAGGACAATAATAACAAAGAATATCCAGGATTTGCATGATTAAATGCTGATGGGTGGTTATGGATAGGAAGTCCACAACTAGCTTATGTAATAAGAAAAGTTTCTAGAATACATAAATTATCCTGGCAGAAATAGCATCTCAAATGATAAAGAAGATGGTAGAAGGAAAAGGAGCAAAAGGAACACAGGACAAGAGAGATAAAGTTCGATGTATGGATAGTAGGGGCAGCCAAAACTGCTTAACAGTTCAGGGAAATCATGGCAGGACAGTGTCAAATGAAGAAAGTGAAGATGGTCCAGAGGATGGGATAACACCATTATATATTTGATAGCACGATAGTGGTATTTTGTAAATAGGTGGTGAACTAGTGATTATGGCAAGAACTTGTGTATAAATGGAGTCAATCTACCTTATTAACATCATCTATTTTGACTCTTTTATACAGAAAGTTTTCTTAGCTTCATTGGCTAGAAGTCAAACTCCTTCTTGACAAGTTAAGAAAACCCAAAGAGAACCAAGAACAAGGTCATTGTTGTTAACTTTTAACTTTTAACTACAGCTAGTGTGTTGTTACTGTTCTTACTCCCATAGAGCTCTGACTACCTGTTTGGATTTGTCCACACTGGGAAAGACAATGTTCTCTTAGACGTATGTGAAGAGGACTTTTCCCTACAGGAGTAATGGACTGCCAAGGTTCATTTTTGACATTGCCAGCACACTTCCATTTGACAAGTAGCACATAATAATGAGACAGTTGCAAATGGCAAGGTGTGCAGTATTAGGAAGGAAAAAGAATTTTGTTTTTCTCCTTTGTCTATGTGACTTTACTGAAATTGAAAATGGACTCATTGACTCTGAAGTTTAACCACCTGAACTAAATGTACCAAGGGAGCTGAGCCTATGTCAGTGTCACACTGCAAACAATATGTGAGGCTATGTCAACCTTCATGACAGCAGGCTGAAGATGGTTTGATGACAAAATTAACCAGCTGCTTCTCTTATGAGCCTGTCATCATGTAGCTAGAGAAAGGTATATACTGTAGTTGGATTGTATATTTTTGTGAAACAGGATCTCACTTTGTAGTTCAGGCTGGCCCTAAACTCACTATGTAGCTCAGGCTAGCTTTGAACTCACAGCAATCTTTGTGTGCCTTTTCCCAAGTGCTGGAATTACAAGCATGTTCCACCACACCCAGCATCATTGTATGTGGTTACCAGGAACTAAACCCAGGACTTTTCAGTTGCCAGGCAGATGCCAGAACCACAGAGCTAAATTCCCAGCCCTGTAGTTGGATATTTGACCTGCCCAGTGCCAGCTGTTTTTTAAAAAGTCTGTGACTTCAGACATGAACCTGTGCACACTTATTGTCATCTCTGTTTCATGCAACAGTACACCAAAGTTTAAGTAGTTGTTTATACTTACCAGATATGGAGCTAACTATAAAATCTATATGTTAATTATAACATATAAAAGATCACAAGTAGATAATTTGGCCTACGTAATTTTATGGAAATATTTTTATTTCACTAAATAGCAAACAAATAAATAAAGCTGCCTAAGGACTTGTCCTGGTAGATATTTGAACTCTATCTAGGCTCAATATAAATCCTCTGTATCCCAGAATTGCAATGGAGCTATAATTCTCCAAGGATCTGACTGCATTTTTATCATCATGGTCTTTTCTCTAGATTTATTCAGGTGGAGCCAATGAAGGAAGGTTGCTTCTGATAGGCAATCTGTTATATTAACAGCAGAAAGCATTGAGGACCTAGATCCTGATGAACCTTCTGAACAATGCACAGTGCACCATGAGGAGAGCAAGGCCTCACATGCATGTGGTCTTTCTACCACCTCACATCTTGGTCTGTCAGCCTTGGAGCTTTCATCTGGTCCTGTCTACTGCCTCTCTCAGCCTTTGGAGTCCAAAACACACCAATGTCTTCACAATACAAATAATAATACAAAAGCAAAATTGTGGCTATCAGATTAAACAGACACATACAAAAACCGAAGCCAGTGTTTCGTGCTACCAGTGTTCAATTTTCAGCAAATTTTCTCCTACGGAACTCTCCCAAGGAATTGACTGACTCTCTGTCAAGAGGACTTGACACTGCAATGAAGTGTACTGGAAATGTTTTGCTACTGTGAAAGATATGATCTGATAGTATTATTATTAAATCAACACTGACAACTGCTACAATGGACCCTATTTCAGTTGCCTTGGTGCTATGGATCAAATGTGATTTATGTCACCTCAAGAGCCATTTTCATTATGGATTGGCCTCTGCAAAAGCATTTTTGAAAGGTTGTGGAGTCTTTGTGAGTCAAGGCCTAGTAGGAAGCCTGTAGCATACCGTGACATGAAGCAGTTCCACCGTCCTTTGATTACCTGGGAGAGGACTGTGGAAAAGACCGAGTGAATCTAATCTCACCTGTCCTCCCTCTTTCTCTCTGATTCTCATCAAGCTGTGACCATATTCTCCCACTAGAGAGCTACTACCCTCCTGTCTAGTGTGCCACACCATCTACAATCCTTGCCATGGGGCTGGCCTAAAATTGGACACTCTAAAACGATGAACTCAGGACACTGTTTTTATGTTATTCCCCAAGTATTTTGCTATAGTAACAGAAAACAAACTAATACACTGTATTTGTCTATCAATGGGAGCATTTAGTATCTTCCAGCAACTACATTTACAGATTTACATGAATTATATCTTTATCTCTTAAAGCTATATATTGGAGGAAGTTTTATGACTCTCCATTTTGATATGAGAAAAGAAACGCTCAGAAATTCAAATAAATGGCTTGACATCATACAAGTGAAGACTGATTGGGTAGGTAACATTCTGACAGAGCTTTTCTCTCTGGACATTCCTCGCTGTGGCTGGTACCAACCGAGCAAGATCAAAGTCACGTCTGTCTAATCAAAACATGACAGTCATATCCACTAGAGTGTGCTGGCTTTCAATTCACTTCTAATAATTAAGTTGAACATTATTTTTGAAATTCACAGGACTGATGAAAACAGGAAAGATGCAAAGGAGAAAAAAGGGAAGAAAATAAACCTTCCCAGTCAGTTATTCTTATGGGATGCAATATGACAATGGTAAAAATAACCTACCCCTGAAAGAATATTTAAGAAGAGACAGCAAGACAACACGGCAATTTTTAAATATAATTGCAACATATATTTAGTCTAAGGAATTAAGTTACCCCATTTTATTGCATTACACCTGACTAATAAATCTATGCATATTTAAGATGTACCTAGAACATTTTCATGTCCATCATTCACGAAAGTAGAAAAAGCAATTGAGGTGCACTCAGTGTTCTGTTTACTGAATTTGGAGCCTTTGACACATGACTTATCGGGTACCTGTGATGTGATGGACATCAGGATTGGAAGTCACTCTAGAGAGTCAAGCCACCAGAAATGTGTCTGTCCATAGGTTGTCCCTGAATAAGTGCGAGGTAGTAGGATTCTATTCCCCTGCCTCCCCTGCTCTCACAGACATGACCACTCTTGGATTTTTACTTTTCATGACTTTCTTTCCCTGCATCTGTATATAAAGAGGCACCACTGAACTGCAATTGAAGAATTTGTAAGTTCAGAAGGTTCTAATTATACAAAAACCTTATATATATAAAAATATATATATGACCATTTTAAACATATATAGAACCATATATATATATATACATATACATATACATGACTATATATATATATGTATATATATATATATATGACCATTTATATAAGAACCTTATATAAAGAACCATACATATGTGTGTGTATGTGGGCACATGCTGTATATATATATATATATATATATGACAATCTGTGTTTTACTATTACTTGTACATTTATTTATTTTATTTAAAAGTGAGTTTTATTATTGGATATGTTTTATTATGGCTGCATAATTTTATAATTAAAAAAATTTAAAGTTAGCTGTGTGAGAAATCTTGCTACATAGAAGAGATGTTACCATTTCATAAGTTCTCTACAGCAAATCTGGATTTGTATTTCACTGTTATTATAGTATTCATAATTGTAATTGTTCTATTTCAGTAAATGATAAAACAAAAGTCAAAAACACTGTAAATTAAACACCATTTCCAATCATCCTGACCTAGTTGACATTTATAGATTATATCACCCAACAACAGAAGAATACACACTCATTTAATTTCACATGGAGCATTTACCACAATGCCCCATATGGTGGGTCATAAAACAAGACTCAATAAATTTAAAACAGATGGAAGTCTTCCAGTATACTCTGTGACTAAAACATAATAAATAAGAATAACAAGTATGTACTGGAAAATAAAGTTTGAAAATTACTCAGTGAATTTCTAAATAACTCATAGTTCAAAGAACACATCACAGGAGGAATATAAAGTCATGCTGAATAGGAGGAAAAGGAATGCTCAATGTATGTAAATTTGTGTGACGTGGCTAAAGCAGTAATTAGAAAAAGAATGATAGCATTAGATCTTCATGTTTATAAAGTGGAATATTAAAAGTCAATGAACCAAGTTTGCATTGTGAATATCTGCAGCAAGCCAGACTTCTGATCTCTCTTTCTGAGCATGGGGTATTGACAGCTTCAGTGGCCCCTTGATACCTTTCACCATGTTTCTCTTATAACCATGCTCTGTATTGCTTCTGGTGCCTCCCATCGAATGTGAAGACACAGAGCTAGTTCAGGCCCATTCCTGAGGGATGAGGTTTCTCCATTCCATGAGAAGGATCTGAAGCATCCCTTTGATTCTGACAGAAGCCACTCAGTACAGTTTATGGCTACTCATATATTTTCCCCCCTATGGATATAAGTACCATGTTTATATATAGGAAAACTCAATATTGTAGCAATGTCAAGTCTCTTTTTATGTATCTGTCTTTTTGTCTTATGTATTTTTCATATTATATATAATTATATATATTATATTATATATTGTATTATAACTATTATTATATATTATAATTATTATATATTATAATTATATTATATGTATATTATAATTATGGTATAATTATATATAATATATTATACATAATATGCATAGTTACAATTATAGTTATAAATTATAAATTGCCTGAGGTAAAATACAATGTTTAAGCTTTGGAAATGCTTTCTCTTTTTTGTAATTTTTATTCACTCTAGCTTCTTTTATTTATTCTGCTTGTGGATTTTAATTTCAATTATTAAAACAACTTAAATTCAAAGTGACATGTGAAGTTTTTCAATCAACTTTTCATTTTCTTGCTTGTAATCATTCTGATTTTGTTGAAATAGTCCGTAGTGTGACGATGAATGGGGGAACATGGGAACAGTTTCAAGTATGGAATAAAGTTTATCTGATTCATCTCCCTAGGAATTTTAGTTCCATCCTTCCTGCTTCAAGTTAGAGGAATATGCACATTACGAATTTAGAAGTCAGAAATGGGGGGTGGGATGGGAGTACATCTGTTTATTACCATATTTTGGTAGATTTTCCTGTGCCTTAGTTTTTCCATGATGACAGTGGAACATTAATAATTGTACCTACTTCATACAACTGCTGTCCAGGTTAAATGATCTATTTATATAGTCATTACAATGGATGCTGACTTAAATACTATAATCCTATTTTCCAGGGACCAATATCAATGCCTGTTTCATCTGAGTTCTAGTGTTAGTACTTTTGCCTAGATTTTTTTGTATTTTGACTCTTTTTATTTAGCAAAATGTTAAAGACTATCGTAATTCCTAATAACCAGATTCTATTTGGAGAAAGGTATATTAATAGCAAGAATACAGTAGTAAGATATTTTATACTTATGTTTAACATTCAAGCCATTATCAAACTCAATAAGAAAAATTAAAAGAAAAATATTATATATTATTGCTAAGTAATGTTGTCAAGTTTACTTTAGTGTTAAGAAAAATTTACATTTAGAATTCTTCTGATTTCTTAGCTTGTCCAGTCTCAGTGAAGGGCTCCAGGTGTCTGTGACTTTCATGAGTTGAACCCTGGTCTCTCTCTGCTCTGAGTGTCTTCTTTCCAAGTTCTTAGAATTCAAAACAAATTTTATGATATGTGTCTCATTTCAAAGAACCAAAAGATGTGACATAATATGAAAGCTTATCACAGTAGACCTCACAAAAACAGATGGACAAGATCTATTGGTTTTAGCATCACCGAGATGTCAGTTAATTCACAGTTGTTATCCAGAGTCCTTGAACTGTAAATCAAATCAGATGTAGAGCTGGCTCATTCAGAAGATAATTCTGACATGGTGAATCATTCTTTTATCTGAAAGTGACATGTGAAGCTTTTCCTCTTTCCTCTTGCAAAATTATATATTTTTCCCTTGTCATCAGCTTATATATTTTAAACCACTGGGTGTTATTACACTTGCTAAAGAAATATTAAGGCCAAGGAAAACACTATTTCTTTTTCAGTCCTTCCAGGGGTTGGATAATTCCATCTACTAACTCATATGAGCTCTTCACACTTGATGTGCTTCTCATGTTTTTCTTATTTTCCTTTGCTTTTTGTTGGATTTGTCTTTATTTTTTCTCAATCTTTTTCTTCCTTTTTGGTATGTCTATTGAGAGCCCCTTTCATTTCTTCTCTGCCACAGCATATTGCAGGCTAGACTTGATATTATGCACCCCTGAACCTATAAGATATTCTTCAATAGAGGACTGCATTAAATTACTTCTCATAGAGTGTAGAAAATTACATCAGAGAAGTGATCAAGTTTCTACAACACATAAGTGAAGGTGAAACTGTGAAGAGAAGAGAGTTCTAGTTAAAAGAGATCTCAAGACCATGAATTCAATGGGTGGCCTTGGGAAGATCTTTATCAGAGTGAATTTACACAGATGTATGTTGGAAATTGGGGCAAAGTTGAGTGTAGGTTGTATAGTGGTGCCATCAACATGTAATTAACATGCAGCAAGTATATAGCTAAACAATTAACATATTACAATTTACTTGAAAAATTCATATCTAGGTGTTTGTAATACTTCTGCTAAGTTTTTAAAATCTGTTAGAAATATATTTACAGATGGCAGGATCAGATAGTTAGGGACTACTTCCTAAGATTCTAAGAGAAGATAGTAACCAGTTCTGGTGGGGGTGTCAGTGGAACAAACAGTGCTGAAAATACACCATAGGAGGCTAATTTTACCGTCACCTCTAGATTTGCATATGTAAAAAGTTCAATTATAGAAAACTAGAGATGCAGCATACAAACCACAAGACTAGACTAGACTAGACTAGACTAGACTAGGCTAGCCTCTTTTTGCACTGTCCCCTAACTGAGTTCTAAATGCAGTTCAGAAAACATCAAAAGAAAAAGAGTTTGGAGAAACCTATTGATAGTTGCATGCCTAGGTTTCTCATTAATAATCTGACACTCTCACTTTCAATAGGTAGGGGACTGTCTAATGTGTCACCTAGGAACACAGTTTAAATAAGATGGAATGAGAAGCCAATATCACAACCAGGGGATGTTCCAGACAAGAAAGAACATAGGGTACACTATTGATATTCAGTTTCAAGTAGCTGTTTACAGATACAGCAGATAAAGAGAAGAAATTCTACCCCTAGTTCCTGAAAAGGGTTAGTCAAGTTTGTTTCTCCTATAACTCCAGGCCATTCACCACCTATATGTTTCTAGGGCATTATGACTTCTTTCTGATGAATGCTGTGACAGTGGGCTCATCTAATGCAGGGCCAGATGCCCTTTGACTCTGCCCACATAATGACACTTTATGTAGTAGGTGGCTGAGACACAATTACCCAAATGTACACACGTGTTCCAGATTGAAAAAGCTGTCATAGAACCAAGAAAGACTCAAAATATCATTCTGCCCCAGGCTTTGTGTTGCTTAGGCAGAATGAGGTAATTGTCAATTGGAAAAGAACCTTGCCTGGATGCACATAATGTACATACAAACGTCTTAGCATTAAGTCTGATTTTCTTGTCTAAAATCTACAGATATTTATTTCCTAACATTTGTAAGCTAATGTACCAAGTACCTAGTACTCCATTTAACTGATTATTTTCTCAAATCTGTAACTCCCTTGGTTATCAACAATAATTCAAAACATAAAGATTTTATCCTGTGAGAAAAGACTTGATAAAAAGTCACCTGATCAGGAAATAAAAAACCAAACAAACAAACAAAAAAAATCCAGCTCTCCTAAAAGACTAGCTATATATTTCATAATGCTTATAATCATTGAAACTTATTTCAGTACTTCTTCCCTTCAGAGCTCTGAAGACAAATGGATAGGTTCAGCTTTTAGCTTAAATGAGCATAGCAATAAAAGGTTAAAAACAGCTAGATTATTATTGATATCCAAAAATCAATAATTATACCTTTAGCTGATGTAGAAGAAGGTTGCTTGATGGATATAAAAATGATTAAAGAAGACAAAAGTTATTATTCATTATTATAAGTTTAATGAGCTTTCTGATTATATATTAAATATATTTGGATTTCTGCAACATCATTTTTAAAAAGAAAAAACATGTATTTTTACCACCTCAAAAGATTCATCATATTAAAGTGGAAATGCTAAATGTATCTTTATGGGCCAATTAAAATTTGATCAAACTAAAGGATCAAATATGCCAAAATTTGTTAGTAGGTAAATGGTACATACTGTAATGGAGAGTGGAGTGGTATCTATTCTCCATTCTAAGGGCAAGAGTGAGCCATTTTTCTTCCAAGGATAATAAAAATGTTGATGAAGTTAGGAGTGCTTGGAGCAAGGACAGACATTACACACCTCAAGGCCATGACAATCACCTCCAGTTGTCTGCTTAGAGGCACAAGAAACCCAAGAGCAGAACACAGGTCATGCATAGCATAGAGCTGAAGAGTTTGCAGAGAGACATTGCCCGCTGTGTATCAGGTCTGATCAACAGGAGGCCAGCCCACAGAAAGCAAGAGGAATGTGACCAGCCACAGCTTAGAAGTGTTTAAGCATTCCTTACTGCAGGAAGGTTTCAGATGAATATTCTGGTAAATATTAGGGATAATATTTGTGAGAGTATCCCCAAGAAGGTTAGTTTGGAGGATATTAACAATAAGTAAGTGTGAGGTAGCCAACGGAGTATCAAACATACACACACACACACACACACACACACACACACACACACACACACACACAATCTGTAATCACAACACTCTGGGAAGCTGAGATATGAGGATTGCAAGTTTGAGCCCAGCTGGGGCCACTTGACAACATAGAAACCTGTCTCAAAAGAAAAATGAAAGAAAGAACTGGGGAAATAGCTCAGTGCCAACATCTAAGCTGAGAAAAACTTAGTAAAGTGATGAGTAGAATAACAGCAATAGATTCTTCTAATATAAATATGAGGCCCATGATTTCACTGAAATAGACAAAATATGTGAATTTGTAAAATTTACTCCCACGAAAGCATGATATTCAGAAATCACCAGAGAATAACATGTCTACTACAACTCATAAGATATTTAAAATAGTTCAGTTTATATGAAGCAGGGAAAATTTCTCTGCTGCGTATACCAGCCTGTCACCAGGCCACAAACAAAAGTGAAAATAGATGCCTAAATCCCCCAGCTATGTTGTAATATAATTTAAAGGGCCCACAAGTTATACTTAGTAAACAAGGATTAAGAAAATCTACACTAAATTTTCAGTATTGAGCTTATAAATAATAAAGTAGGTGATAAATCCATGTGTATAACAAGAAAAAATATATATATATTTTTTTAAAAACAC
Organism: Petromus typicus; assembly: GCA_004026965.1. NCBI lineage: Eukaryota > Metazoa > Chordata > Mammalia > Rodentia > Petromuridae > Petromus > Petromus typicus. Next base: position 6,362 of record PVIR01024281.1, on the reverse strand, counting down.
AGTAAACATACCAAAAATGAAAATATTGCTTTCTGAACAGAATAATTTGCCCACACATGAAAAACTTAACAATGATGAATCACTAAACACAAGACTCAAAATGAGGTAGTATTAAAATAAAATACGGTAAAAGTGGATAGCACAGATTAGAAATAGAGTAAAATATGAAACAACATTCATGATGGAGCAGTGAATAATTTAGAAACATTAAGAGATGACAAAAGGGAAGATTAAAATCAAAACGTGAACATAACTCAAGGTTTAATAAAATCATACTGAGAGAAAAGAAAGACAAGATCAAAGCAATGAAAATGAAGGAGATAATTTTAAGTATTAGGGAGACATAATTCTACATATTTTTTATCTTTGAGGTAGAATCTCAAAATTAAGACAAAGTCTAGTGATGAAAGAAATAGAAGAAATGATGGTAAAGCTTTAGATACATTAGGAAATACTTCAGAAAAAGGTGACTGAAGGACAATTTACAATGATATATGATTAATCTATTGAATTTCAAAGATAAACAAACATTCTTTGGATAAAGGGAGAAAAAAAATTTCCTAGTATGAAAAAGTAAAAATCCAGTTTCTATGTAGGTTTGTCTAGAGCAACATTTTCCTCCCAAAGGAAAAAAATGTTCCAAGGAAAGATAAAAATGTGAGCCAAGAGTTTACACCTAACCAAATTGTCCTTTGAGTATAATAAAATAGGACAAAACAATATAAAATGACAGATATTTTCAGGCTTGCTGAAACCAGTGAATCTGGCATTTATGGACCATTTTTGAAAAAATAAAAGCAGCAAACTTGATAAATAACTCCAGTCAACTAAGTGACGAAGCAAAACAGAATACAATCTGAAATGGAAAACCTGTCATAAAAGTACTGGCAGAGAACACTGAATTCATTTAAAGAATAGAATTAATATCAAACATCTCTGGAAATGAAGGTTGTAAAGCAGAATATGAATTTTATAAACTTTGAAAGTATAAATAATAGAAGTTAAAATAAATTGGCAGGTAGGGAAAGCACGGAAAGTGGAAATCCGTTCACCTAATCATTTTAAACAGAGATCAAATAATATTCTCTAAAATTGAAACAGGCAGCTGAAAAGTCAACATTCAATTATTAAAGGCCGATTATTATTGAAGATTAAAAATGGCCTGTTTATCATTATTCACCTCATACATTTTAGATGACAAAGCTTACTTGAGCTATATTAACTCATTTTTGTTTCACTGAAAGTATTATAGCAAGATGCAATTTCTATGAAATTGTCTTTATCTTTCCTTGAAATTATCCAGATAGCAAGAGAGGCATGTCTAGAAAGAAGTTCATGTAAAATTCAGAATGATAATAGAAGGAATGTGGGGAGGTTTTCTACTTCCTACCAGTATTTATGATTTTCTTTTTTACTACAATATTTAAATTCAATTCAAGCATAATGGATCTATACATTATGTGTTCAAAATCAATAGTCATCATCTTAAGAGAGTAGAATGTTTGTTATATATAATACTTCACTTTTAATATTTCAATGAAATGTAACTCCCTTCAGTTATAAAGCAATCCAAAAAGTATGTAGATACACTACCATTCTGTTGGCACTTTGATTCTTTAATTCTCCCTTCTGTCCTTCACAATGACAAGACAAACAAAGATAGTTCCTGTTCGACCGCTCTTAGCAGGCCATTTGTGCACCTCCTGTCAGCCTTCAGTTACACAGGAACTGAAATCCTTTCTTTCTGCTCTCATGAGCTCAGTGCAGTGGAGCCAGGCACTCTTCCCTGTTGCTAAGTGTCCAGGTGTGAGATGATGTCCTCCAAATGTGAGCCCTGGTCACTTCTTCAGCGCCCCTCAATTCATCCTCCATGAGTCTCCTCGGATCCTCAGACTTTTCACTGTCCACGTCCTCTGTTTTGGAAGTCTTCAGGTCTCTTATCCACTAAGGAGTTTTCTTGATTGATTTTGGTACGGCCTCTTGCACTTTCCCTCTTTGAATTCTTGTATAATATTCTTGATGTTCACAATAAAAACCTTATGTCTCTGTAGGAGGAGGCTCATGTAGATGAATGTTTGCAAAGCTGAGGCATAGACTGTGAACCGGATGGTAGGAATTTGTCTTATATCTCCACAGTATCAGAATTGTCTACAGTGTTCTTTACATGGCAGATGTTTAGAATAAGTTTATTTAAAATAGTTTAAATTTTCATCAGAATCATGTCTTCATTCATTAAACTTATGCCTTTCCCACAATGACCTTGTCACAGTCAGAGCATCGCAGAAGGTATGTGTGTCTGAAGTGCATAAACATACTGAGTCCCTTCTGTACCCAGGACTTGAAATTGTGACAGATACTATACTTTCTCCGAGACTAACTCTTGATTTCTACAAATTTAAATATATGTGCTGCTGAAGTGAGAACATTGATTTCTACACATAAACAATTTCATTTCATTTTATTTTTTTAATGTTTCAGTACTGGGGATTGAACTCAAGACCTTGTGCTTGTGATGCAGAGGTGGTGCCACTGAGCTAAATTCCTGGTCTAGCAATTGATTTGGAAATGTTTATTCTGTTAATATGTGCACTTAGTATCCCTGTAGGATAAAATACAAATTATCTAAAATTATTAAAAACAATCTCCAAATCAGGCTTTACAAACTTCTTGTTGCATATCCTGCATTAAGTCTAAATTCTCTGATAACTTTTAGATGTTTTCTCAGATTTGATGAAACAGTGCTTTTCACTGAGGTCTAGGGAGAGAATGAATGATTGATAGTAAAATGTGAACTAGGACAAACTGATATTAATTTGTACTGTTTTAAAAAGTAAAAACAATTGCAAAGTTGATTTTTGAGTTTTCTAACAGAAAGTTGCATTCCAGTCCCTACGTGTCCTATTAGCTGTGGTGCTATTGTTTTTGTTTTAGCAGAAAGTAAAGCTATAGACTGACTCTCACAAATATCATTAATTATAAGTTTAACCTGATAGTAAAAATGCTGGTGATCAACTTGATGACACAACAGCTTCTTGAGTTCTACACTTACTTGTGTGTAATGTATCAGATAAGCTAGAGCTGTCCTCAGTATTGTGGAGCAGGGAGATGTAGGCAGAACGATTTCTCACTTACATTTAAATAAACCTAGAAGTTGAAAAAAAGTATCTTACTGACATATCTGCCTATTGTGTGCAGAAAACAGATGTCTTAAGAAGATTAACATCAAAGTAAAATTAATTTCTCAACTTAGACCAAATTTTCAGTTTCCCATTCTTAATCTCTTCAGCGATAAAGGATTACTTCTGGTGACAAAATATCAGTCAAGAGGCTTCCATTGAGAAAATGTTCAAATTCTTCTAACAGAGTTAGAGTAATGAAACTGGAAGTTACCAAGCAATGTACTCTATTAGGATGGAAAATAGGTTGTAGCAGGAGAGTGAGGGGGAGAATGAATTTCAACTCTTATGATGTCTAAAAAGTTGTTAGAGAGATACTCTAATAACACGTTTGTGGGAAGGTGACTTTCTAAGATTCCATAGAGTTGTGAAAGAATACTTGCCTTGAAGTCTGTAAGTTTCACCCATGTTAGTAAAGATCATTTGTGTTGTCTGAATGGAGGAGAAGATAAGTAGAGAACTGTGCAGGACCTGTCATGTCACATGGCATTCTTGCACATAGTCAAGAAAACATGTACAGAGTCATGCTTACAATGAAAGGTTCTAGAAAATGTAATTTTTCTTGAATTCTGAAAAGAGGGAAGTGCAATTGGACAAGGAGAATATATAACATCATTGTCTTTATGTTCATTCTGAAAAGTGCTCATATGTTGTAGAACAAAGGAAGACAGACCATCAATAAATAGGGCCTTGTTCTTGAGAAGTCTTTCATCCCACCTGAGGGCCTAGCTAGCTTCCTAGCATGAGTTCCACAGTGTTTGTACATATACATGTGTGTGTGCTTTCTACTTATGTTCTTCTTCATATCTCCTTGAGTTTTTGGCTTCTATTCACAGGAAATCTGAGCTTCTGCTTTTAAATACATTAGAGATGACTCACCATTCCATCCCTTCTTTTCAAAATAACCTCACAGAATGTAATCATTCTTTGTATTGGCTTTTATTGGCCATTTGCCATCTATATGATATAGTATATTATGTCTAGATTTGATTGTATAATTTCTCTTCTGGATGAGATTAAACGCTTAGAAAAATGTGCATCCAGAAACTATATCTACCATCATTACCTCATTGTGTTCTTTGATATCAGCCATATGGAATATTTATATTCAATATGTACATACATATGTATATTTAATAAATTCATAGATATTCAATAAATTAGTCTATAGAATTTGAAAGGATATAATATTAAAATCATTTAAATTTAATAACATTGTATTACTAAAAGAGCATGGTATTAGCTAATGCCTATTTCCTATTCAGCATCATTTAATGACAATTGATGCTTTATTGGGTTTGAGGACAAATAGGTTCTGTTCATGGTGCAAAATAATTTGTGCAATTATGAAGGCCCTCAGAAGAATATATTTAAATATTAAGTCAGTTGATGTTTACATGAACTGACTACTTTTTGCTAAGGCCCAAGGAAAACGATTAACTTTTTAGTTTTCAATTTTTAAATTCAAAGTAAAATGTATATAACAAGTGGATCAAAAATCCAAAAGATTGAAATAAATGTGTGAATTTGGATAGAAACGAGGTTAGAAATAAAATAACTTCCTTAGTACACTTGTTAAAACCAGACTATGGTCATTAATAAAATTTAAGAATGTTGACATGTATTCATCTATCAGATTAGTATAAATGTTACTATTAGCCCATGTCACATTATAGCTGCTCTTCAGAATATAAACATGACTTACTGTATATTATCAGTAGGAAGTGACACTGCATTAGAAAATAAACCAAAAAGAAATTGTGCAAGTAGTTTGAAGTAATGAGTTCCATGCCGGCAGACCAGTAACATTATTAATAGTTTAACTTTTAAAGAGATTACTTATGGAACCTTATAGTGAAAGGATAGTGGGGTTGAATTCATAGACTGCCTGTAGGACTACTGCAGTCATACAAGAAATCTGAAATTTCAGGTGAAGGAAAGTGATATTGGAGACAGACAGTCGAGGATAGAAGTGGATTTAAAAGGTGGAGTTTGTGATTGCTACATCTTGGAAACAACCCAAGTGTCCATCAACTGAAGACTGGATAAAAAAGCTGTGGTTCTTCTACAGAATACAGTATTACTATGCCATAAAAATGATAAGTTTGAATCATTTATACTTAAATGGTCATACCTTGAGGATATCCTCATAAGTGAAATAAATAGGTCACAGATAAGTAAATATTACATCTTTTCTCTGGTATGAGAAAATAAAGATGTAAATGAGTCCTGGAATTTATGTTATATATTGTGAAATAGAAAATACTCAAAGTAAAATAGGGTGAAGGGGGAAAATAATGAGATTATAACAAAAAAGAGAGGAAACAAATTTTATGTATATAGGGGGGTGGTAGGGTGGGTAGGGCTATGGGAAAAAATGAGAATTACAAGTCCCCATAATGGAATGCAATCATGATTCATACATGTAATGTACCAATAAAGATTTCAATAAAAAATAAAAGGTGGCACCCTCCTTACAGTTAGGGTATGAGAGAGGAGCAGTGGATCTTTGTCAGATTTTTGTTCTGAATGAAAAGATAGATGATTGACTGTTCCCTTAATCGTGACAAGCACTGCAAAAGCAAGGTAAAAATGTGTGTTAATTCAGGATTTCAAGGGTTAAATTTCTCCAGACAGTCCACAAAACGCTCTTTCCCTGAGCCCAAGTGAACTTGCATAACATAAGCAATTATTTTACCATCACGGTCCAGGTTACATGAACAGGACTTTTCAGCAATACAGTATAGTTTCATTTCTGTAAGGGATCTCTTCTACTTGTGCACTTGAAAGTCAAACCTTTGAAAGCATGCTTTGAAAGTTCTTCCATTCAGTGAAGTCTTCTCTGGCCTCTCAGTATTTGGGAAAATATCATACTTTGCCTATATTTTATTTTATGTAATTACTGTCTTCTTAAACATCATGTTTCAGAGATGTAGGGATTATCTTTTACTCATTTTAGAGTTCCTAATCTCTTGAAAAAGTGCTTCAATATAAATATGTTGAATGGGATAAGTGACTAAATTAATACTTTAAGGTAGATGGTTGAAAATTAATCAGAATAATAAAAACATTATGTAGGAGTATATGGAAGGTCAAATTTTTACTGGAAATAATTGTGAATGATTTTACAAAAGATTCCATTACAAAGATGATAATACCTGGTAAAATTCTGAAGATTTTACTTGA
>PVIR01024280.1:0-26091 GCA_004026965.1 Petromus typicus | reverse complement strand
AAAAAAAAAAAAAAAAAAAAAAAAAAAAAAAAAAAAGAAGTTCTTGGATTAAAGTTGCAGGATTTCACAATGGCAGAAACAATGAAGTATCTTCAAATTATTGATGAATGCAATCTATGATTAATGAATGATAAATGCAATCTATGATTAATACTGATAGCCACATTTTTCTGTAGCTTCATGGTAATAAACATCAAAAGTGAAAGTCAAACCCTCTTATTTGTATAAGGCTATGGTAATATGGTAATGACAGATCATCAGATGTCACACTGCTTTTTATAAAATATCCTACAAGACAGTTACTAGTATCCTGTGGAATATTAATAATTAAAAATAAATCACACTTGTCAAAATAAATACACTTGTCTCTTATCTTATCCTCCTATCTGTACTTGCACTTGTTTTCTGAAGTGGCAGGTGTCAGAGTGGATCTTTTTGTTGTAGTACATATACCCAATTATGCACATGGTTTGGAGAAGACCTGACAGCAGATTGAAATGATTAAATACAGGCAAACAGAATGGTGCAGCTGAAGAGGAACATTCTCTGGAATTGTTATTCTGGGAGAATCAAAGACCACAGGGTGCATCCTGACCTGGTAATTTCCCACCAGTGATATTAGACCCAGGTCTTTCGCCTGGACATTCTTATCCCTTGTACAGAGACTGCACACACAGAGCCTCAGTAACTAGGTTCACTATCAACAAAGTGACAATATCAGCAATGTTTCCAGAGGGATCAATATTTCTTGCATTATTTCGGTGACCTCAGTTTTATACCTAACTTTTAAATCCATCACTAATTCACATTACTTTTTTACACATCAAAATGGAAACTGTCTACCTTCCTCTGTTTTTAAGATTTCACTTTCTCATTTATCTCCATTTAAAAAATAAACCAGATCCCCACGGATTTGCTTGGAATGAAGTCATGAAGCCATGAATCGCCAAGAGGGCCAAGGGCCCTGAAGTCTGCCCATGGTACACCCTTTTGAAAGGAGATATTTCCAACTTCATTTGTTCCCTGTTTCCAAAGTTTAACAAGTCACAAATGTTATCAACTTTAGCTGTTTAACTGAAAAAGTGACATAAATACATAAAACACTGTATTCTTTTTTCATTTATTTAATTCAGACTATGACACTAGAACAACAGTACTCATCCCTAAATGTGGCCAGCCTTGTGGTCCTATTGTCTCCCCCTAAGAAAGGCACGTGCATCTCCCACCCTATGCCTGTGAACACACGAGGCATGAAGCAGGGGAAGAAACGAGGCACAGGAGGTTATTCTTGGGCTACAGACATGGAGAAAGCATGAATTTAAGGGTCAGCACCCAGGTCCTCCTAAGGAATAAGGGTGTGTCACTTCGTCAGTTTCCTACGTGGTGGGTATTCATTTGAGACTGCTTGAACTTCAGTGATTAGTAATTCTTTCTAAGATCATACGAGGCCTCTACACTTCTAAGATGTTTATGAAATTTTTCAGGGAAAATTTTTGCCTCAAAATTTGAAATATACTGTTTTCCATCACAATACCATACCTAATTTCCATCTGTAATGATAATAGCTGTGTTCTCCCAAGTGGGTTTTTTGGTACTTCTTCTGAGTCAAAAATAATGATGTATTTTAACATAATACTCTTTGACAAAAATTTCAAAGGCGAAGACCCAAATGTAAATGCTTTTTAATGGTGATAAATGTTAGCAATATCAATTCTAGGTTTTGTTTTCATGGCTTTTCTTTTCCCAGGAAGAGAAAATAAGATTGGCAACTTTGCTCATAAAAGGATTAAATGCACACAGTGCCCATTGACACCCAGAACTTTTACACTTGTAGTCCATGCGGTACTGACAGCCTCCTGATCTCGTATGTTAGAGACAAATTTGTGCAGAGCCTCACTGAGCACCTTGGCAGAAAGAAAGATCAATTTGAAATATAGGTTTGAAACATCACCCCCAGGAGAGCTAGACGACACTTTTAAAGTTGTACCGGTTCACGAAGGGCACGCAAGACCACAGTGAGTGGCACAACATGGAAACATCTGTTCGTTCAAAAGTAGCTCCGCAGGGGAGAGCACGGGTCTGGAGAAGGAAGAATTTTGCAAGTCACCCTCTAAGTGTGTCTCCCAGGGAATATGAATTTTAATTTTAGTACAAGCCACTATCATAATTACAGATACCTGCGATGCAGCGCACTTCCATGCAACAAACTGCAGAACAGGAAGAGACACACAAAATAATTGCAGCTTTCATACACGTACAGTTCCAATTCTGGCTCAAGCATCCCTCCTCAGAAGGAGCTGGGGCATTTCGGCATGTCATGGGGACAGGCAGATGTCTAATTCCAGGCTCTCAAGACCCATCAGCTCCACAGCAACCCCAAAGCTTCCTGTCAATGTTGTTAATGGCAAAGCTAAGCACATGAGCATCTTCCGTCAGGGTGCTCCTAATAGCATCGTGATTGCCAAGTGATTGAGGACAATCATGGGCAGAAGACAGAAAAGTGGCCTATTAGGACTTCAGGGCTGCCTCCCCTCCTCCCCACAGAGCTACTTTTTTTCCACAGGCACAACAGAGCAGTGACCTGCAGAGACTGACTACAGTCTTTCCCGGTTCTATTTTCAGCTACTGCAAGTTAAGAAAGCCTAACCCTGCGGTGGGGATTGGATGGGAGATCCACCTTATTGCTATAAATACATCCTGTACTGCTAGACAGTTTCAAAGAAGTGTTTGATGTAGCATATTATTTTATATGCTGGCTGCTACTTCTCTCATTTTTGTTTAACAAAAGCAGCTTAGCATAAATCCCTAATGGAATACACACACTCTTTTGTAGTTTTCTTTTCCATGATCACAACCAAGAATCCATTATTTTTCTATCACCTAGCACCTCTGCCATCCAACCCACACCATCCCATTAGGCAGAAGATGAGCTACCTCAGAAGACTGAAGCTGATGTGTAAAAATACCAAGAGAAATCCTGATTCCTTCTCCTGATTCCACAAACTTTTTGGGTTGCTAGTAGTCCACAATTGTCAAATGTTACCAATAACAATGCAACTGATAGTACAGAAACTACGAGATAAAAAACATAACATGTCCCATAAACATAAAATGACAAATACTGTAGAAATAATTTTTTAAAATGTTCTGATAATGTTATGTTTCCCAATGTTATTTTACTAGCAAAGTCATTTCCCCAAAGAGTATCTATTAACCTATTAACAACTCCCAGAACACTAGCTAGCCTCTGACAGATATAAAGTGGTCAGGACACACTCATTTAAATGTCTCAACACATTCTGCCACAGAGCACAATCTCACTCTATAAGGATGTTTGCTTTTGAGAAGATATCTTTAAGTTCATTCTTTTATTCTCTACTAGATGCCTTTAATCACAGATTTAATCTGCTTTAGTGTTTCAGGCTCTGGAGTAATTACCATTCATAAACTGAGTAAATTACACCTTTGTGTCTCTTTCTTCATCTCTAAATGAATGGACATAGAGTCCTGTGCTGCTAAATGATAGGGATACACGTTCAGAAGTGCAACTCACTGTTAGGCAATTCCATTGTTGATCGGATGTCACCAAGTGTCCTTAGAAGAACCTAAAAGGTATAGGAAGTTACTCTGTGTGACATCAAAAGAGTTGGTGGATGCAAGAAGAAAGAGGCTGTTGTCAGAGTAACATGGCAGATTGTTTTAGGATAATATTTTTATACGTAGAGAGCATGCAGCCTAAAGTAAAGGTAAGAGTTGCAGGGTGGTAACTACACATCAGTGACACAGGCATCATCATCCCTAAGCATTGCATACTCAACTAGCAGCACAATAAGCTTATTGCCATCAGCACCACTACCATGTGTGAGGAAAGTGTTGCGCTACGATTTTACAACAATTAAAAACTCATTTTTTAATTAAAAACTGGGTCTTTCTCTGCTTTTGGAATCAGGGTAATGGTTGCTTCCAGGAATGAGTTTGGGAGTACTGCTTCCCTTTCAATTTCATTGAAGAGTTTCAGGAGTAGAGGCACTAACTCTTCTTTAAAAGTTTTATAGAATTCAGCAAGAAAACCGTCAGGTCCAGAGCTTTCTTTGTTGGCAAGTTTTTAATTACATTTTCAATTTCACAGATTGTTATTGGGTCATTTAACATTTCTGTATCTTCTTTATTCAGCTTTGGGAGTTCATATGTGTCTAGAAATCTATCCATTTCTTCTACATTTTCCATTTTATTGAAGAATAAATTTCAAAGTAGGTGTTTATTATCCTCTGGACTTCCTGTGGGTTGGTAGTAATTTCTCCGTTCTCATTCCTAATAGCACAGATATAGGCTTTTTCCTTCCTTTGGTTAATGAGGTTGGCTAAGGGTCTATCAATTTTGTTTATCCTCTCAAAGAACCAACTTTTCAATTCATTGATTTTTTTGAATCATTCTCTTGGTTTCTATTGCATTAATTTCTGCCCTGATCCTTATAATTTCTTGCCTAGTGCGAGCTTTGGGTTTGTTTTGCTGCTATCTTTCTAGTCGCTTGAGGTTCAGCATTAAATTGTTTATTTGAGCTTGCTCCGTTTTCTGGATGTAGGTTTTCACTGCTATGAATTTTCCTCATAGAACTGCTTTCATTGTGTCCCATAAATTTCTGTATGTTGTACTGGGGTTATCATTTAGTTGTAAGAATTGCTCAATTTCTTCTCTAATTTCTGCTGTGACCCATTGGTTGTTTAGCAGAGTGTTGTTCAGTTTCCATGTGTTTGTGAGTATCCTGGGCTTTCCTTTGCTATTCCTTTTGCTATTCCAATTTCAGGGCACGATGGTCCGACAGTATACAGGGATAACTTCAATCCCTTTATATTTGCTTAAACCTGTTCTATGAACGAGCACATGGTCTATTTTGGAGAATGATCCATGAGCAGCTGAGAAGAGTGTAAATCCTGACTTTGTGGGGTGAAATACTCTGTAGGCATCTATTAAGTCCATTTGCTGAAGAGTATGGTTGAGCTCAGGGATTTCCTTAGTGACTTTTTGTCCAGTCGATCTGTCTCTTTGTGACAGTGGGGTATTGAGGTCCCCTACTATTATCAAAAAGATTATATACCCTGACCAAGTTGGATTCATCCCAGGGATGCAAGGATGGTTCAACATACGCAAATCAATCAATGTTATACACTATATTAACAGGCTTAAGGACAAAAATCATATGGTCATCTCAATTGATGCAGAAAAAGCATTTGACAAAGTACAACACCCACTTATGTTCAAAACTCTACAGAAGATCAGAATAGATGGTCTGTATCTCAAACCAATAAAAGCTATCTATGAGAAATCTTCAGCCAGTATCATACTAAATGGTCAAAAATTGAAACCTTTCACACTAAGATCAGGAACAAGACAAGGGTGTCCTCTCTCACCACTTCTATTCAATATAGTTCTGGAAATGTTAGCCATAGCAGTTACACAAGAGAAAGAAATAAAAGGAATAAAGATTGGAAAAGAAGAAGTTAAATTGTCATTATTTGCTGATGACATGATACTCTATCTAGAGGATCCTAAAAACTGAATTAAAAAACTGCTGGACCTAATCGCCAATTTTAGCCACATAGCTGGTTAAAAGGTCAACATTCAAAAATCAATAGCCTTCATATACACAAACAGTAAACCCATGGAGATAGAAATTGGAGAGGCAGTCCCTTTCACAATAGCACCCAAAAAAAAAATAAAATACCTAGGAATCAATCTAACAAAGGAGGTGAAAGACCTCTACTCTGAAAACGATAGCACTCTGAAAAAGGAGATAGAAGATGATATCAAAAAATGGAAAGACATACCTTGCTCCTGGGTAGGAAGAACCAATATTGTCAAAATGGCTATACTCCCAAAACTACTCTACACATTCAACGCAATCTCAATTGAAATCCCAACAGCATATTTCACAGATCTAGAGAAAAAAATCCAAACTTTCATCTGGAACCACAAAAGGCCTAGAATAGTCAAAGCAATTCTAAGCAACAGGGACATGGTGGGGGGTATTACAACTCCAAACCTGAAACTATACTATAAAGCCACCATGATAAAAACTGCATGGTACTGGCAAAGTAACAGACCTGAGGATCAATGGAGTAGACTAGAAGATCCAGAAACTACTCGAGATACACTGAGCTACCTCATCTTTGATAAAGGAGCCAAAAATCCTCAATGGAGGAAAGATAGCCTCTTTAACAAATGGTTCTGGTAAAACTGGGCTTTAACTTGCCAAAGACTAAAACTAGACCTAACTCTTTCACCGTGTACCAAGCTAAAATCAAAGTGGATAACAGACCTAAATATTAAAAGAGACACTCTAAACCTTCTGCAAAACACGTTAGGTAAAACTCATTGGCTTAGGGAAAGACTTCATGAACAAAACTTCTATAGCACAGGAATTGGATGAAGAAAACAACAAATGGGACCTCATTCTTTTAAAAAGCTTCTGCACAGCAAAGGAAACCACCAACAGTGCAAAGAGACAACCAACAATGTGGGAAAAAATATTTACCAGCTGTTCCTCAGACAAAGGGCTATTATCTAGAATATATAAAGAGCTCAAAAAAATCAGCCCACCCTAATTTAATGACCCAATTCAAAAATAGGCATCTGAAATGAACAGATATTTTTCAGAGGAAGAAGTAAGAGCAGCTAAGAAGCATATGAAGAAATGCTCAACATCATTAGTCATTCGAGAGATGCAGATGAAAACAATATTGAGATTTCATCTCACTCCACATAGAATAGCTGCCATTTCAGATTCAGCCAACGGCAAATGTTGGCGAGGCTGCGGAGAAGAAGGAACCCTTCTCCACTGTTGGTGGGACTGTAGACTTGTACAACCCCTGTGGAGATCAATTTGGAGATTCCTCAAAAATCTAGGATTGGAGGTCCCATTTGACCCAGCCATTGCCCTGCTAGGTATATACACACAAGAATTAAAAGACTCATATCACAGTGACATATGTGCACCCATGTTTATAGCAGCCCAATTTGTGATTGCTACATCTTGGAAACAACCCAAGTGTCCATCAACTGAAGACTGGATTAAAAACCTGTAGTTCTTCTACAGAATGGAGTATTAGTCTGCCATAAAAAATGATAAGTTTGAATCATTTCTACTTAAATGGACATACCTTGAGGATACCCTCATAAGTGAAATAAATAGGTCACAGATAGGTACATATCACATCTTTTCTCTGGTATGAGAAAATAAAGATGTAAATGAGTCCTAGCATTGTATGTTATATATTGTGAAATAGAAAATGCTCAATGTAAAATAGGGTGAAGGGGGAAAAATGATGAGATTGTAACAAAAAAGTAAGGAAACAAATATTATGTATATGGGGGTGTAGGGTGGGTAGGGCTATGGGAAAAATGAGAATTAAGAATGAGAATGAGAATGTCTTATACTGGTACAAATCCCCATTATAGATTGCAATCATGATGCTTTTATGAAATGAACCAATAAAGATTAAAAAATTAAAAAGAAAAAAAAAAACTGAGTGCTTGGGACTCCCTGACTCCAAACTCATACACTGAATTCCTAATGCCCAAGGGTTAAGAGGTTAGGGCTTTGGGTGGCAAGTAGGTTGGAAGGGTGAACCCTTCATGAGTAGGATTAGTGACCTAACAGAAGAGATTTCCAAGAACCATCCCATCCCCTCCACACAAAAGGACACGAGGAGAAGGCCATCTATGAACCAGAAAGTAGACACTCACCAGACACTGTGCCACCAGCACATGATCTTGGATATCCTATACTCTAGCAGAGTAAGAAACAAATCTCTTTATATAAGCTATGCAATTTATAGTGTTTTCTTACAGCAGCCTGTGTCGACAGAAAACCAGATTTATCTAGTTTTACTTATTTTATCTATCCATTTTCTCTCCCCTGCCCCTCTTCTTCTTCTCCTGTCTCTGTTCTCTCTCTTTCTCTCTCTCTCTCTCTCTCTCTCTCTCTCTCTCCATGAGCTTCTTGAAAGTAGGTTATATTCCCTTTTGTAAATTAAGTTATATATATAAAACCCTTTGGACTCTAAGAATGAAGACACTCTTACATGGACACGGCACAATTATCAACTTCAATAAATTTAATCTTGGGATGGGGATTTAGCTCAGTGACTCCAGCTCCTGCCTCGGAAGCAGAAGTCAAATTCTGCTTCTGTAAGTTACATCCTTCATCCCTTTCATCTTTCTTTCCTCCCTTCTGTTTTTTCTTTTCTCTTTAATGCAGTTAAACTACCCATTATAAAATACAGTTCATTTTCTTTTGGTTTGTTTCATATTCTTAGAAATTTAATTGTAAATTTTTAATTTCTATATATTAACATCCTCTTCAAAGTCAAAACTATAGCAACAAAAAATGTATTCAATGAAATGTCACTTCTTGCTATATAACTTTTACTTTATTTTCTATCCACTAGGTATAGGTAAATAATTTCATTATTTCCTATTTATTCTTCTTATATGTCCTGTAGTAAAGCATATGTATATATCCTATTTTGTCCTTATTTTATACATATAAAGAAGCATACTCCTACATGTAGTTTTTTAAAACTTTACTGTGTATCTTTGAAACCACCTATTATAGAGGTGTCCCTTACAATTTGTTTAGTTTCATAATACATTCTATAATTTGTATGTATGTTCTATAATTTGTGCACTCAACCCCTATTCTTGGACTTAACTAAAGTACTTTGTAATATTCTGTAATTTCAAAAAATGTTTCACTAAACAAATCTTCTATAGAACAATGGACAGAAGATAAAAAGCATTTTATAAAAAGAGAACATATGAAAAAATGTTCAAATCCACTCATAATAAGACAAATGCAAACTGAAATAATGATCACCCAGTCAGTCCAATGATGCATAGTTTTCCCAAGAGAATGTTTTGTTCATTTCACCTCTTAATTTTTAAAATACTTTTAAAATATAAAGGTATTTGCCATTTATTACTGATAAATGCCAAAAAGTATTTTCTCCTGGCTCCTGATCATTTATCTTTTAACTTTTCTCTCTCCTTCTCTCCCTCCCTCCCTCTCTCTCTCTCTCTCTCTCTCTCTGTGTTACTATGGACTGGACCCAAGGCCTTTGTGTTTTTACATCCTCAACTCTTTTTTTCTTTTCAGAAAAATTCAGTAAGTCACTAAGCTCCCTGTGCCACATTCAGATTTGCAATCCACCGGCCCACCAGCCAGAATGTTGGAATTATAGACCTGTGCCGCTAAAATTGGTATGCTTGCCTTTTTGACTGCTTTTGTTTTATTACTTCTAATGTACAAAATGTTATTTTTATCTAGCCAAATTTATCATTTATTTTCTGTTATCCAGGATTTAATAATAATCAGAAATCTTTTTCTATAGCTACATTGTAGAGGATTCAGTCACACTTTCTTATAGTATGTATATACATTTATTTCTCCAATTATAGATACATTATTTTTCTGTATAGAGGAATAGGTCTAATTTTTCCCTTTTAAAAATTGCTACTTAATTTCCACATTCTTATTTATATAAAATGATCACTTTCTTAATAGCTTTCTATATACTACTTTATTTTATATTGGATTGTTACATGTGACTGAATTATTTTGGAGGTTACATTCTATTCTGTTTTCTGCTTTATGTTTTACAAAGGTGGTTGCTGTATTACTTGTTGTATAGATTCATAACATATTACTATTTCATTGTACAGTATAGGTACTATATATTACATTTTTTTCTCTTATATAATGCTTACTTTTTTCCCCTTTTTTCTAAAAAATCTATGTGATTTTGCATGTGCACCATTTTAAGTGTTGCATTGTGTTCTATGATTAACACAATTTGTGATGACCACCTCAACTTTCTCAATTCTTTTTTTTAGGTTTTTTGAGACAGGGTCTCGCTTTGTAGTTCAGGCTGGCCCTGAGCTCAGCTTCAAACTCACATCACAGCAATCCTCCTGCCTCTGCCTCCCGAGTGCTGGGATTACAGGCGTGAGGCACCACGCCCGGCACTGTGGTATGTGGTACTGATTGCTGCTGGGCGTGAGTCTCCACACCCAGTATAGTATGTGGTTAAGCAGGGATCGAACCCGGGTCCTTGTACTTGCAAAACAGGCTCCAGAACCATTGAGCCAAATCCCCGGACCCCAGACTACCTTAACTTTCTATTAGAAAAGTACAGTGTTCAAGGAATGAAAGTATATTAAAGTTATCAACTGGATATTTGATATAGGGAATTTACAATTTCTCATGGATTCTGGAAACTACACCAGGTGCCACAACTCCTAAGTTACCTAAATAATGTGAATTACTTATGCTGGCTATAATGATTTATTGAAAGACACTTATCTGTTACACTATCATGACTAACAAAGTCACTCTGAATACCTTTTGTAGAAATTTGTTTTCCAGACCATTTGGTGATATTCTAATTTTGAAAAGCTTAAAGAAATTTTAAGAGAACTAAGGCAAAGTGAGTAGGCAGACTTAACTCTTTCAGAAGAAAAGAAAATTATATGAATAAAAATACATTAACCTCTTCAGCATGAAAATATATAAAACAAAAATGAGCCTCAGTACATGAAACAAACTCCGTAGTCAATACACTCATTTCTAGCACGTGGGTGGCTTCAAGTGATCAAATGATCTTTCCACACTGAAAAATTAAGTCTACTTCTATGTGTACATCAGAGTGTCTTCTTCACTCTAGAAATACTTTGGGAGTAGAAAATTTGTATACTCAAACAGGCCTGTGTGATACACAGTGCGCTTCCTTTTTGTCTTTCTTTTCACAGGTCACTTAGATAAGAAACAGAACATTATAATGAGCTGGCTTTTCCAGGAAAACAGTGTGGGGTGGGCAATGAAAAGATAGGGAGAAAGAGTGAAAAGTGGATGTATCTATGCTCAAAAATAAAACTGCTGGATGCCCCTGACCAGGATGATTAAACATGTAAGTGAGGAGTGGTCACGTGTGGCCCTCGTCCCTTGGTTTTGCTGTACTTCTCAATCTTAAGGCCCTCAAATGTGAGGGCCATGAATTCCTGGGCTAACACAAGAGCCTCTACTGATCCTGCTATGAGGCTAGGGGCAGGGAAGCGCACTTCAAGTGCCGGGAGAGGATTATGGGTTTCCTTGATGCTTTAGGATTTTGCTTTAGGAGATGATAGACAGACAGACAGACAGATAGATTGATCTCTTCTATATGTATATGTATATTCTATATGTATACATGTGTATATATACACATATATGTATATTATACATATACATATGTGTGTGTGTATATATATATATATATATATAGTTAAACCAGCCATTCAGAAATTATGCTGATATAAGAGTGGTTAAAAATGATACAGGGACAATGTTGGATGTGGTGGCTCATGACCGTAATCCTGTAATCCTGGCACTGGGGAGACAGGGGCAGGAGGATTGCTGTGAGTCTGAGGCTAGTCTGGGATACATAGTGAGTTCAGGGCCAGCCTGAACTACAAAGTGAGACCCTATCTCAAAAAAAAAAAAAAAAGGGAATGACAGAGGGAAAAGGTCCTCCCTGCCCACGCGCATGCTGGAGCACGGCTTCGCTCCCAGGCTCATCCATAAGACCAGCAGCAACAGCAACAGCAAGAACAGAGAGCAGAGGCTGCTCAGGGAGCAGAAATTCCTGCCCTGAAATCACTAAAACCGAGCAGCATTAGTGTGCTAAAGGATGTCATATATTTTGGTACTGAAAAGCGAACTGTGCCGTAGTGGATACCTGGCATCCCGAAGGGAGACTGTAATTGCTGTGGAGCTTCTACCACCTTCTCCCCCAGGTCTATACTTTGTGAATCCCTCAGGAAGGGAGATCATTTCCAGGCAACCTTGTAGAGAAATTCTCACTTTTGTAGAAAGGTATGTGGTGACAGTGTGTGAAAAGAAATAAGGAATCTCCCAATCTCTCCACTTTCAAGGGGAAAAAAGATTCTAAAAATTTTCACATCACCACATACAGCTCTGGATAATGCCTCTCACAAACATAAACACAGCTCTTTTCATGGCTTTCAAAACTGCAAATACATAATCCAACTATTTATTTAAAAATCCTTAACAAGATTTTTGTCCTGCAGGAGAAAGATTACACAACTGAAAAGGATCCCTAACTGACAAGAAAAAAATCTGTACAAAAAGATTCATTACAGCACCCTTAGTCTCAGGGATTCTATTCTAAACTGTTGGTTAAATTCTTTTTGTCATTTTCCATTGTGTCTTCCAGGCTGTGACTAGTGCTGTCCGAGAATGGGAGGAACATAAAGTCTCAAATGCAACTGCCCCTCTTTTCCACACCCAGGGGACTATCTCAGAGTTCACAATGGGTTAATAAAGAAGCTCCTGATTCTTGATCTCATAGATAAAGAGGTCACCAATTAGCAGGCCCACTGGAAGGCACAAAGCAGTTTCATAGCAAAACACAAAAGCCCTGCAATTTGCAAATGTCCAAGAAATACACAGACTATCAGTCAATAATGATAAAAGGGAAGGGATAAAATTTTAAAACAGTCTCATTGCATTTTTAAAACTGACTTTTTCCAGCTAAATAATTCTACATGAACAATTTCATACATACAGAGCATTTGAATAATTCCACAGAATCCATTTTACCAGTTCTTTGTGCCTAATTATAAGTCTTTGAACCAGACAACGGCACTTGAAAGATCAATGCCTGGCTGCACAAAGCATATATAAAACATAATTAAGAGTCGTGCTCCATGGAGCCTAGGTAACATGCATATGGATGTGTGAAGCCGTCATGTGTGCACATGTGACATTTGTGATGTGTGCCATACAGACACGTACTTCCACAGCCCTAAATGTCTTCCGCTGCCATTTTATCAATGAGACTGTCAAATGACAGTGGAATGAAAAATAAAACAGTGCAATCAAGCTTTTGAGCATTTTCCGAAATTGTATGTTTCTTGATGATGAGGTGAATCTTTTTAACTGGAAGTATTTATTTATTTACTTATGTGTCTACCTTACCTGCTGTGTAGATGAAAACCTGATACATTTTTAGGAAATATGTAGATTTTAAATGTAGGTCAGAATTCGTTCAAGTCCTCTTTTTCTAGTGCCAGACTAAGATAGCTATGCAGTGATTTCTTGGATTATCGGGAGCTCTTTATTCTTTTAGGAAAGAACATGGAAGGATACATATTAAAGTGCAGGTGTTGGATATGACCTAGGAAGAGATGCCTAACTTCTGAGAGGAAGCAAGTGGAGGTGGCTGGAATGGGGGTTCTGAGAATGCAGGGGAGGCAGGGCAAGTGACTGTAACAGGTGACAGGCAAAGAAAACATCCAAGACAGTAGCTGGTACCATGAAAATAAGTAATAAAAAGTAAGTTCATGTTGACTGGATAAAGTGACAGGATTCAGCAACACATTAGATAGGAGAAGGAAAAGTGTGAGAAGTCAAAAATTGTGAGAAAATGAGAATGTATGTCTCGACTGTGAGGGACTAGGCTGGTTGGTAGGGTTACAAGCAGCTATAAAAATAATTGGGTTCCTGAGACACACATGTAGACAGAAGAAAAACAATGAGTCTCAAATGAGGGGCCCAGGATACCTGGCTGGCCCAGGACTCTGTCCGGCCTCCACTTTTTCTAGTGAGTGGGATGTCACCCACGCCTGGCACTCTCTTCCTTCTGACCTGCTTGATCAATAGCACCGCAGAAAACTAACCAGAGAAAACAACAAAGGGCCTAAGAATCTCTACTTCCTTTTTTAATATCCACATATTTTCCTAGATACATGAATGGAAATTATTATAAAATATTATAACATGAGGTCAAAAGCCACTGTTCAAGACAAGCAGCCTTACCAAAAAAAAAACCCCACAAGTACCTATTATTTTAAAGCAGAAGCAGTATTTCTGATGAAACCAAATGACTTTTATTATAATTAACTATAGGGTGTGTAACCAGAAGAATGAAACATTTTATACATTGGCTATTGAAGAGAAAATTGCAAAGGAGGCATTATACGACATGCTCCTTGGTCTCCTTTCATTTTCTGACCTTACATTTTGGCCAACTGAAATATGCTTATTAGACTATTTCATTTATCAATGTTTTGAAACACAAAGTTACTTTCAGATGGAGAGAAAGGGCGGAAGGGAGGGAGGAAGGGAGGAAGGAAGGGAGGAAGGAGGGGACATTTTATTTCACTGATGAGCAGTATGGACCAGCCTTTCATTCACGTGTAGTCCGAGCTGGAGGGTCCAGGATGACAGGGCAGCTCTGCAACTTGCAGCCTTCTCTGGGGAAGGCATGACACTGCTCTGGTCTTCAGCTGCCATTTCCACAAACCTGACACATTTGAATAAAGAATCTCTAGTGCTATGCACAACTCTTTTATGGTCCATGTAAAAGTTAAATACTAGCATCGGGGTTTGTTTGAGCTGCTGTTACAGAATAACTAATTTTAAACAACACTGGCTCCCCTCAATTCATGTATCACAGTTCTAGAGGCTGAGAAGTCCATGGTCAGAAGGCCGGTGCGGGTGGCTGTAGCAGGAGCCAACTGCTAACCTCTTACTGTGCCCTCATGGTGGAAAGAGCCAAAGAATGGGTTCCCTCGGGCCTATTTTATAAGGACACTAGTCCTATTCATAAAGGCTCTGCCCTCATAGTCCAATCACCACCCAAAAGGCTTTCCTCTTGTGTGTGTGAGTGTGGGATGTGGGTGGGCGGGGCCATTACTAGGGGTTAAACCTACCATGTTCACACTGACCTGTATCTTCAGCACTTATTTTTTATTTTGAAACAGGGTCACTGAATGGCCCAGGCTGGGCTCAACCTTAGAATCATACTGCCTCAGCCTCCCAGAGTGCTCAGATTAGAGCTGTGCTCCACCACACTCGGGGGAGTTTCACCTTTGAATACTATCACCTTGATGGTTTAGATTTCAACCTGTGAATCTGGGAAGGACACAAATATGTGATATAGAGCAGCCAACGAGACGAGCAATTTTTAAGAGAAAAACTATACTTTAAAGAGTTAGTAGTGGAAACAATTCAGTAGTCGCCCTGTTTTTGGATTGTTCGCAGAATTCAATGAACCAAAGTCTTCCTGTTCCCACAATGCAGGCTGGATTGTCATCATTTATTGTTTTAAATCAGAGAGCTTTAATCAAGTCTCTTTATTAAGAAAGCAAAAAGAGGGATTTTTCTAAATTTGATTTCTGGCAAAAAATATCTCTTTGCCAACTCCTTTGAACAATAAATTCTGAATAGTGGTATTTTATATTTCCCAGACAAATGTTTCTTTCATGAAAATGAGTGGGGGTGAATGAATTTCAAAATGTCATAATTTCAGCTACCATTTATTCTATTCTATTACAAATTCAATAACCTTGAACCAGAGTTAATAGAAATTCATGATAAGTAATAAAAATCCAACAGGCCTCAAATTCCCATGACTTTAAACACCACCTATGAGCTACCATCTTTCTCTCTAACATGGATCTTTCTTTTAACTCGCTGCCAAAATCATGCAAAAAGATTTCTCCTGGATGCCCTCTCAGAGCCTACAACTAAACACATGTGCACTGTATGGTCCTCACCCTCCTCTCCCAAGACAGCTCCCCCACTGTTTATGTTAATATTTCTGCTGTTAATTAACATGCCTATTGCCCAAGTTTGACTCTGTGATGCCCAAACACTGCTCATGCCACCTTCTTAACTTTATCAGATACACTGGAGGCTTTTCATGAGTAGTATGCACATGCAGGATTCAAAATGCAAGTCTGATGGTTTTGCTACTTAAACCACACTGTAAATAAAGCTTCTCAAGCCTCTGTGTGTGTGTGTGTGTGTGTGTGTGTGTGTGTGTGTGTGTGACAACTCTCAAGGGGCTTGACAATCAAGCCTCTGACATCATATCCAGCTGCGTCTTTAGCCACTTCTCTTTCTCTACCAGAGATCTTAATCCTTTTGTAGTATGGTGCATTAATGAACGGCCTACTAGTAACTCCCAGCTGAATTCAATCAGCATGGTCTGGGTGTGGAAGACCCACTCAGCACTGTGGTCAATAGCCATAAAAAAAGAGCTTGTGGAGAAGACTGAGGGCTGTTGATTTTCTTGGTGAACCTTGCTGTGGCTGGTTTTCCTGTTTCAAACTTGGCTGTTCATAATGGAGGAGAAGCTCAGGGCCTGGCTCTTGCCATGAATGGCCGCTATTATCAGAGGAGCTCTTCTCTTCACCATAAGCATCATTTCCTGGCTCTGACGTAGATCCCTCAGCCCGGTGACAAAAACTCTTCAGCCCAGAGGTGTAAGTTTTCCCGGCTTCTACTACTGGCCTGTGGCTTCCCGGTGTGCAGATTCTCAATATGGACCAGCATGAAATGTCACTGTGGACTCTAGGCCACTGGTTAAATTCATGAGGATGCCTTGGATTCTAAGTCTGAAGCTTGATTTTGTGGAATACTGCTAGGATCCACGCCGTTGGTCGGATTCTTCAGGCTTCTAGTGTGCGGTTAATCTTTTGCATTCCTTGGCATTTGACTTTTTGGGTAATTATGATAAAATAAACCTGTAAATTATGTGCCCTATATTAAGTACATTCCCTTGTCCAAACCCTGACTGTAACATGTAGGATCAGTCTGAGCTTTTCTTAAGTTACTCAAAATTCTGTACACATTTTCCCCTCCAGTCTTTGCATACCTTGTTCTTTCACAGGGGGGAGGTCCTTCATTCTAATCTTTGCTAAGAAAACTCCTCTAAACCTTTGAAATCCTTCAACCATTCCTGATAGTTTATATAATATCCTCAAATATGGCATGTGCTTTTATACTATGTCCCCCAGTGTGTGGCATTTTAACTACCGCTGGACTGTCTATCCTGGGGCAGTCTGGGTTTTGTTTACCTCATTAATCAATGCCTATATGCAGTAAATGTTCAGCAAACATGAGTAACCGGTAGAGTCCATTAAAAGGGAAATCGTAGCCCAAGGACACAGTGGCGGTATACATGTGCTGTCCCCAACCCAATTGTTTGCAGCATCCCATTTCAGTCTCCAAAGTCGTCAAGTGTAGATGGGAAGTCATCTGGTCGCTGATTTTTGGCACCATATAAACCTTTAAGTGTATTAGTAATTAAATGAATCAATCATGAAAATACATTCCAAGAGAAGAGACTGTGGAAAGACTGTCACTCAACTATGTGCTTGCCCAGCTGATAAAATTCCAGGTGACCTTGTACCCCACTAGCTACATCTTAATTAGTTGATTTTCCTCTCCTCAGTGAACTCATATCACTCTCATAAGATAACAAAGCTAATTTTTTAGAAGTCACAAGTTATTTCATATGAATTTTCTGGAATATTCAGCTCTCTCTTTAGATGTATAAAACACACCTATACTCTTTAAAGTAGAAGAAACTAAGCACATGACACAATGGCAGCTAAAGTTTGTGATTATAATCACGGATCTGCAATGCAAACCCTCATTCCAAGAAAAATGGCATGAAGCTAAACTAAAATAAATAGTCCTGGTGGTCAGGATACCAGAATATCCAGACATTTCTTTGGAAGCTGCTGCCTCAGGTCTAGACTTCCCCAGCTGGTGATGAGAATAAAGGCACAGCCCAAACTTTCAAACACTAATAGCATATGGAAAACATTAAATGGAACATAAACACCACTAATCAGAATCCAGCGGAGGTAATCCAAGAAACACGCTTTTGTATAAGTGCTCATCCACAACCCATTCTGCTTTGCAAAGTGGTGCATTTTATCAGTCTGAATGGATGAAACGTGATGGAATGTGAGTATGGAAGACAAGAAAACATGTTTCTGATCAAGTTTTTAAAGTGATTACATGTCCATAGTGAAGCATCATTAGCCAGGAACTTTAAACTGGTACCAAAATATAGAAGTTAAAAGTAAATTGCTGATTGATTTAAAATCCCAAATAAAGTTCCAGACCGATTACTTTTAGTTACTTCCTGTTTTTCTCAGTGACTTGCAAATGCATGCAGAAGAGAGCGAGCACATCTGTTCTGCCAGAACGGGATGTTTAAAATAAATTATCTCCAACTCTGAGGATCAAAATTGGAGACACTAGCTAACATTTCTCCCATAGTCTTCTATGTCTACAGCAGAGGAGCAGTTCTAAGGTCTTGCACAGTGACTGAAAGGAAGACGGGGCAAAGTGCCTCTCAGGGGCTCAGACTTGACTTCCCTTTTCGGTAGTGAAATAGGTACGTGGATCTACTCCCAAAATATGGACTTCTCTAAAATAGAAGCAGCCTAAGAGGGGAGCCCACCACCAACCAGGATCAAGCTTTTCATGGGGTGATTTCAAATCTCAGACTTGTGTTCAAATTCTTTCATATCACCTTGATCAACTGACTTGCTCTCTTGAAGCAGACTACAGAGTGGGTCCCAGAGAATGTCACCTAATTGTAGAGAAATTACCTTTTATTTAAATAAGCTCAGAAGAGATAGCTTTGTAAAAGGATATGAGTTATTAAAGAAGTAATGTTGCCCAAGTTGCCCAAGTTCCCTCTGAGGAGATGAATTCTGAATGACAGTGGTGATATTCCATTTGTTCAGGGTGACATTTGGTTCCAGCACCGACAAACCTTGATATGGGCGGCCTCTGGCAGCTCACAATGTGTCAGGAGATAACTGTCTGAGCACGAGCTTGCTTCCCCCTGATGCCCCGCCTGCCATGGCCAGCTCGCCCTCTCCCGTCCTCTCTGGTGCTGGCTACCATCACAGTCCACATAACAATCTCTCCGTCCAGCCCAGGCCATTCCTCAGGCTTTCCTCCAAGTGACTTCTGGACATTTCCACTTCACTGTTCCACTGGTACCTCAAACAGACTCAATTCATCCAGCTTTACCTTTCTCCAAGTCCAGCTTTTTTTTTTTTTCAATTTTTAAGTCTTTATGAATGGATTTCCCATTTGCACAATGAATCAGAAACCTTAACCTCACCTCTGTCATATTGTATTCCTAAAGCATATATAAAGGAGTTATTTTTTAAATTACTGCATCAACCCTAGACAAAAAGTGAACAAATGAACAAAACTCCTTAGGAAACAATTTTCCATAAAGGTTGAGAATCATTTTAAAAAGTTCAAACTAGACATTATATTTCTGTTGGACAGCGCTGCTATTTACATAATTCTGTACTTTGTACTCTGTTCATCTGTCTTCACATTGTATCCTGATATCTATCCATCCAGATAAGTGTCTTCCTAATTCTTTTTGCAGCTAGAAGGTATTCCACTGATGTAACTCTACCACACTTTATTTAGCCAGGCCTCTACTGATGCAGGTTTCTGCACATACATGCAGAGCTGGAATAAATAACTTTGTACATAAACCTGTATAAGTATAACTTCTCTGGTGTGAGAAACTGAAGGTGTAAATGAGGATCAATGTATACAATAGTTATTGTGACAAAGGGAGAAATGTTCAAAAGGGGAGGGGAACAAAGGAGTGGGGCAGGTGAAAAGGAAGAAGAGAAAGAAACAATTGAAGGTAAGAAGAAAAAATAGAAATAAATGTTATGTGTATGGGTGTGGAGGGGATAAAGGAAGGAATGATTTGTTCTTGTTTTTTGATGGGGTCTCGTTAGATAGCTAAGGCTGGCTTTGAATTATCTTTCTTTTTATTAGTACATATATTACACATAATAAATACATTCATCATGGGGAGTTGATAACCAGGCTGATTTTGAGTCCACAATCCTCCTGCCTCAGCTTCCTGAGTGCTTACATTGTCTCCTCATATGTGTTGCCAAGTTTCTCTGCACAAGGATTCTAGTACTACTTTGAACTCCCAAAGGTCTGCCTGTGGATGTGTTTCAGATGCTATTTAAGGTTGAGAAGTTTCACTTAGAAACCTGGAGTCTGTCTGTCTTTCTATTTATTTATTTATTTAGTACCAGAGATCGCACTCAGGAACTTACGGTGCCACTAAGCTAAATCCCCCGCTGGAGTTTAAATTTATCATGAAAACAAGTCCTAACTTCTCACCACTGTAAGCCTCCATTCCTCATAACACCAGTAGCTAAAATCAAGTAGTACCAACTCGCCTTGGGTGACACAGAGGCACCCCTCTCTCACAGACACCTTATCTCTGACTTGTTAGCTCTTGTTCAATGTTATAACCAACCCTCCTGCTCATACAAAAGCATAGGAAATCCTTGAGACCAGAATTCACATATGTAGGAGATCATACACAGCACACTGGAATTTGATGTAACTTGCTCTTTTTTTTTTTTTCTTCTAGTGGTCTATATATTTTAGCTATAGTAAATTTATAAATATATAAACTACATAAAAATATAATGCTAACATGGAAATCAGTATTATCACCTCAGGCAAAGGAAGGGTCAATGTTCTTTTTGTTTCAGAAATACACTGCATGAACTTAGAGGATTGAATATTTACCTCTCATATCCCAGGGGAGCTAGCTTTTGCTCAATTTCTTGAAAGAAGGATGTCAGGACAAGGAACCCCCAAGAAGAGACTGTCATTCCGGCTTGCACATGCCATCAGCTGCCAGTGACATTTCTTCAAATCAGGGAGGTGCCCTGCTGTGCGCAGGACGCAGCGGGGCCGCCCAGGGGCCTCTGCTTGTAGAATCTCCTTGTTAAAGTCTCAGCATGCTGGAGCCCCTGTTGTAGGAAGGGGGCTTCCTGCCTGGTCTCTGATGTTTGGTTTTGTGTGTCTTTTTAGAAAGTACAAAATCTTAACTATGAGCCTCGTGACCTCTGGTTCTACGCAGATCAAACCACAGCCAGCATGCTTCAACAACAGGCTCAGAACTCAGCATCACCTTGGATCTAATTCTGACCCTGATCTTAATTTATTGTTTGACCCTGGGCTAATCAGGGGCTTCTATAACTCTCATTGCTTTTATGATTTGCAGAAATATTGGTTTAACGTATACAATACACACATGCACAAACACATGTACATCAAATGACATAAAAATCTAGTATACACATTATAAAAAAATAACACTTTAACTATAATCTTATTGAATGAAAAGTTGAAAAAGCAAAGTGACCCTAGAAAAGTCAGTATCCTGAGTCAATGGAACTATTTAATAATGTTCCTGGAAAAAGTTTAAAAACATATATTTATTGCTTTGATCAACCTCTAAGACTTCCTATAAATTTTAAAGAGATACTGCCTCATCATCCAGAAATAATTTCCTCCTTAGTAGTCTTACAGCTGGTGACTGTGTTCTCATAAAAGCATTAAGTTTATTAAATTAATAAACAAAAAAGGATATTAGGTTGATATAGAGAAAGGCTAATAACAAAACTATAAGAAGAATATATATAATTTCTTCTAGAATTTATACAGATTAAACATATTTCTCAAGGAATAGGAATAAAGTGTCTTTGTCCATTTATCACTATAGTTCTCAGAAGATAC
Organism: Petromus typicus; assembly: GCA_004026965.1. Classification (NCBI taxonomy): domain Eukaryota; kingdom Metazoa; phylum Chordata; class Mammalia; order Rodentia; family Petromuridae; genus Petromus; species Petromus typicus. The sequence goes on along the minus strand of PVIR01024280.1, from coordinate 4,637 downwards.
TTCCCAGTCCCTTTCCATCTCCTCTAAAGATATACATTAAGTGAAATTTTAACCTCCAAAATATAGAATTCTAAGACTCCTCAATCCCTGTGTATGGGTTTCCTGCTATATTGTCTCAATACATTTTATTTTTGAAAGAGAGAAAGGGTCTCACTTTGTAGTTCAGGCAGGCCCTGAGCTCATCCTCAAACTCATAGCAATCTTCCTGCCTCTGCCTCCCTAGTGCTGGGATTACAGGTGTGAGCCACCACACCTGGCAGTGTGGTATGTGATATTAATTGCTGGTGGGCATGAGTCTCCACACGCGGTATGGCTGTATGTGGTTACCGGGAATCGAACCTGGGCCCTTGTGCTTGCAAGAAAGGTGCTGGAACCACTAAGCTAAATTCCCAGCCCCTCAATACAATTTTTTCTAATCATGGCATACATGGCTAGTTGGTGTCTGTATTTTATAGTCACTAAGAAATACTGTTTAGAATTTCACAGAAAGTAAAACATTTCACCAAGGGCAAACATGCACCACACAGTGAATCAACATCTAGTCACTTTCATTCCTCAGTCACATCCTAATAATATCCCAGTTTTTCTATTGGTTCTTATATCTGATATTTAAACCCAGTTACTTCAATCTAGCATATAATTAATCCCTAGCAAGTTAAGACCCCAAACAAACATTTTCTAACACCCCAGAAAATCATGATGCCCCTATTTTCCCTCCTTTTATACCTCCCTCCCTTTCTTCTCTCCTTCCTTCTCTTTCTTTGTAGTTATCTTCCATAAACTATGCTACATTCTGCATAACAAAGTACTGCAGACCATGCCCTTCATATAAGCAGGAAAAAATACCAGTTAAAAATATTGCTGCTGGGCCGGGGAGTTAGTTCCGGCGCCTGTCTTGCAGGTGCAAGGGCCTGGGTTTGATTCCTGGTAACCACATAAATACTGGGTACGACTCACGCCCAGCAGCAACCAGTACCACATACCACAGTGCCGGGTGTGGTGGCTCACACCTGTAATCCCAGCACTCGGGAGGCAGAGGCAGGAGGATTGCTGTGATGTGAGTTTGAGGCTGAGCTCAGGGCCAGCCTGAACTACAACGCAAGATCCTGTCTCAAAAAAAAAAAAAAAAAAAAATTGCTGCTTATCGGAAAATTGAGTAGCAAGCCTGACAAATGTGTCAGGAGTTGAGCGGCAGATCGCCTTCCTCTTCCCCCTAAACGACCACAGGTTAAAAGAAATAAAATTGAAATCAGGGCAGTAATCTTTGCATTACATATAGCAACATCCACAGGAGGAATAGAATTACGACACAGTTGGATAAAACTGGCTTTTTTACTGTGATTTACTTCATCTTGTCCCCACTACCATAGATAATTAAGAAAAAAATGTACCCACATGATTAAAAGAAGCAGGAAGACACAGCTAAGCAAATATTTAATTTCCTTAAAAACCAAATGGAATGCTGAAGCCTACAGAAAAGTACATTTGAGTTTAAATAAATTCTTACCATACAACAGAACCATTTGCAAATGGAATGCAAGAAGTCTTTTCAACTAATGTCAGGTTTTTTTTTTTTTTTTTTTTAGATTTTTTTTGAGACAAGGTCTCGCTTTGTAGTTCAGGCTGGCCCTGAGCTCAGCCTCAAACTCACATCACAGCAGTCCTCCTGCCTCTGCTTCCCGAGTGCTGGGATTACAGGCATGAGCCACCACGCCCAGCACTGTGGTATGTGGTACTGGTTGCTGCTGGGGTGAGTCTCCACGCCCAGTATTATTATGTGGTTACCGGGGATCGAACCCGGGTCCTTGAGCTTGTAAAACAGGCACCGGAACCACTGAGCTAAATCCCCGGCCCTCTAATGTCACATATTTCTTAACACAAAAACTCGCAGTGTCACACAGAATCAAAGTAGAGAGTTTCAAACAGATGTGAAGCATCTAAGCAGTCCTCACCGAGGGGAGGAGTGAGCACAGCTGTTATTACAGTGTGGCAAATTTCTCTGATGAACTCCTTAGATCTGAGGAAGGAACATAACTGTTCTCATTCTTAACTGAATGAGACCTGTGGTTTCCAGTTGTTCGCAGGGACCTTATTCCAGGCTAACGGTAGTACAGCTGGTGGCCCACAAGCCACAGGACACTGTCCACATTAGCACTGAGGTCTCCCACCCCAGACAGCAAGAGGGTCCTTAAGGTATATGTACATAATGATCTTTGAGATTTTAGAACCTTGGTTTGAGATTATTTACTATAAGAATCAAGTTCAAGCTACTGGAAGAAAAAAAAGTGTAATTCTTACATTGATATTTTAATAAAACTGTCTTATTCTTATCTATAAAATGGAAGGGTTAAACTAGTTAGCTGTTGATGCTAAGTATGGGGGAGATCCTGAACAATGGGTAATTTTCAGGGAATATGCAGATTGAGTGAAAAGGTCCTATCTCAAGACACTACTACAGAAGTGCCTCAATTTAGACATTCAAACAACTTACCTTTGATCCCTGTCTTGATTAAAGTGTTGGCTATGTTGAAGTTTCAAGAGATTTCTGGGATCATCTAACATAAGTCTCCCATTTCACAGATGAATAAACTGACGCCCATTAGTATACCATTTCTACCAAAGAGGACATTCAAGTTCTTTTTTACAGACCTTGATATGTTGAATGAAATGTGCTATGAAAGAGTTCGATGAGAACAGCTGGAAAATAAAAACTTTTACCAAAATTTTAAAGTGAAAGGGTTTAAAAGGAGGAGGCTTTATAAAACTATGAAATACAAGTACCACATACATTCTTACACTGTGCTGCAAACTAGCTAATTATTTTCTGACAAAGAAAAAGAAAAAAACACTGTACAATGTGTGTATAATAACCTTCTTATTCATTTTTCCTTTAAACAAAAGGAGAAGTTTTAACAAAAGGAAAAATTCATTACTCTCAAATCTACAGGAATTAAAAGAACAATAAAATTGGAAAATAAACAGCTTCATGTCAGAGTATCATTGTTAAAGATAGTAAAAAACATCAAGTATTCTAATAATAAGCTTTTTTCTCAGCATTGTAGAATGAATTAAGGGGAAAATAATTTCAGATAAACATGTCATTAATTCAAATGATGCTGAAACAAGTAAGAGCTCAGTCGCAAACTTGAAAAGCCAAGTTATTCAAAGTTTGTAGATAATGCTAATAGATTCTGGATTTTCTCTCACCCACCAAACACTATAAACATAGTCACAGAAGTCTTGGAACAGCTTGGAGGGCACAAGACCAAAGAAAGCTTGTGCAGAGCTTCAGAACAGCTGGATGTTAATCATGTAGAAATCTTCAAAATTTACTATCTGAATCATCATCTAAAAAGTACACATATGCTTTTTAGACATTCTGAAATTTTATGATGAGATATTCATTCCACTGTTAAATTTTCAAGCAAAGCTAATTTTAAAAAAATAGAAGGAGAGGGCTGGGGATATAGCTCAGTGGTTCCGGCGCCTGTCTTGCAAGTGCAAGGGCCGGGGTTCGATCCCCGGTAACCACATACAGTACTGGGCGTGGAGACTCACACCCAGCAGCAACCAGTACCACATACCACAGTGCCGGGCGTGGTGGCTTGCCTGTAATCCCAGCACTCGGGAGGCAGAGGCAGGAGGATTGCTGTGAGTTGGAGGCTGAGCTCAGGGCCAGCCTGAACCACAAAGCGAGACCCTGTCTCAAAAAAAAAAAAAAACTAAAAAGGCCAGTGAAAATGTGCCCCCACTTTCTGTCTGTCTGTCTATCTGTGTCTGTCTGTCTGTGTGTCAGCCTGTCTTTCTCTCTCTCATCACTTTGTTTTACCATGGACAAAAAAAGTCCCTCTCCCAACAAGGGTGACTCACTCTACTCCACACACCGTATGAGGGCCCCCCATGTCCTCAGAGCCAGGTATCAGTTAACCCCTAGATAAACTCCTCAGAAATCCTGCGCAGAGGCCTCGGCCACACGCTACTGAAGCCATTGGAAAAGACCCACCAGGAAGGAAGATCCTCGGGGATCATGTTGGACCTCCATATTTGAATTAGATCTCTGAAGTGCTGCGGCGGAATGTTGAGGAAATTGTCACAGACCCAGTCATTCAGACATCAGGCTAGACACCCTGGCTTTTCAGATCCTGTGTCCACCTTCTGCAACAAAGCGGTCACCATCCATCCCTCTGCAGCCATTATTAGTGGCTCCCAAATGACAAAGTGAGTTTACACAGGATTAAGGAGTTCAAAAGTAATGTCCTGCAATTTTAAAGTTTCTACAAGAGATCAGTAAATCTTCAAAGGGATTTTTAAGGTGAGAAGGCACAGCGAGGGAAGCTACCATTAAATTAAAAAATACTTAATTGCTAAGCAACAAGATAAGCATCTGAGTGCTCAGAAAGGCCAAGTCTCAAGGTCTAACTATGCAAGTCACAGCACTGACGCAAGACCTCCCAAAGCCAGTAGCCATTTGGCTGGCAACTTCTCTAGTGCTTTGGGATTTGTATTAAAGAGCTATCATCACAAAATTTTATTCCTTTAATAAGGATATTTCCCCCTGAATCCATCTTAACTGGACCTAGACACTGGTTTCTTTGGGTAAATGTATAAGCTAATATAATGCCTCCTTCTTTAGTATA
>PVIR01024279.1:0-26104 GCA_004026965.1 Petromus typicus | reverse complement strand
GGCAGTAAAACCGTCAGGTCCAGGGCTTTTCTTTGTTGGCAAATTTTGAATTACATTTTCAATTTCACAGATAGTTATTGGGGCATTTAACATTTCTATATCTTCTTTATTCAGCTTTAGGAGTTCATATGTGTCTAGAAATCTATCCATTTCTTCTACATTTTCCATTTTATTAAAGTATAAATTTTTAAAGTAGGTGTTTATTATCCTCTGGACTTCCTCTGGGTCGGTAGTAATTTCTCTGTTCTCATTCCTAGTAGCATAGATATGAGCCTTTTCCTTCCTTTGTTTAATGAGGTTGGCTAAGGGTCTATCAATTTGGTTTATCCTCCCAAAGAATCAACTTTTTGATTCATTGATGTTTTGAACCATTTTCTTGGTTTCTATTGCATTAATTTCTTCCCTGATCCTTATAATTTCTTGCCTAGTGCGAGCTTGGGGTTTCTTTTGCTCCTCTCTTTCTAGTTGCTTGAGGTGCAGCATTAAGTTGGTTATTTGGGCTTGCTCCATTTTCTGGATGTAAGCTTTCACTGCTATGAATTTTCCTCGTAGAACTGCTTTCTTTGTGTCCCATAAATTTCTGTATGTTGTACTGGGGTTATCGTTTAGTTGTAAGAACTGCTCAATTTCTTCCCTAATTTCTTCTGTGACCCATTGGTTGGTCAGCAGAGTATTGTTCAGTTTCCATGTGTTTGTGAAGATTCTGGGCTTTCCTTTGCTATTCAGCTCCAATTTCAGGGAACTATGGTCCGACAGTATACAAGGGATAACTTCAATCCCTTTATATTTGCTTAAACCTGTTCTATGAATGAGCACATGGCCTATTTTGGAGAATGATCCATGAGCAGCTGAGAATAATGTATATTCTGACTTTGTGGGGTGAAATACTCTGTAGGCATCTATTAAGTCCTTTTGCTGAAGAGTCTGGTTGAGCTCCAGGATTTCCTTAGTGACTTTTTGTCCAGTGGATCTGTCTCTTTGTGACAGTGGGGTATTGAGGTCCCCTACTATTATTGTATTGGAGTTTATCTGGTTTTTCAAGTCCGTTAATATTTGTTTTATATAGTTGGGTGCATTAGAATTTGGAGCATAGATATTTCAGATTGTGATTTCTGTCTCTTGTATTTTTCCCTGAAATAAAAGATAGTGTCCATCTTTATCTCTTTTTATCAGCTTTGGCTTGAAGTCTATTTTGTCTGCAAATAAAATCACCACTCCTGCTTTCTTGCTGTTTCCTGTCGCATGGAGTATTGTTTTCCATCCCTTTACTTTTAGTCCATGGGTTTCTTTCTGAATTAGGTGTGTTTCTTGTATGCAGCAGATTGTAGGATCTTGCTTTTTGATCCACTCTGCCAGTCTGTATCTCTTAATTGGCACATTGAGTCCATTGACATTAATGGTTATGACTGATATAGGTAAATTTAGTGCTGCTATGTTTTCCTGTTCTTGGCTGTGTTATTCTACTTTTGCCCTTTCCCCATCAGTTTCTTGTTTGGTCCCATGGGTTGACTCTGTTAGGTCTCATGGATTTGTAACTTTCCCTATTTTTCTCCAAGATATTCTTTAAAATGTTTTGGAGCACAGGTTTCGTATTTGTGAAATTTTTCAGGTGTTCTTTGTCATGAAAGTATCTTATTTCCCCATCAATTTTGAAGGATAGTTTGGTAGAATACATCAGTCTGGGTTTGAAGTTGTTTTCGTTTAGGGCTTGGAAGACTTCACTCCAGGCTCTTCTTGCATTGAGTGTTTGAGTTGAGATGTCCACTGTGATCCTGATAGGCTTCCCTTGGAATGTAACTGTTTTCTTTTCTCTGGCTGCTTTCAGTATTTCATTCTTTTTTTGAATATCTGGGACTTTTATGATGATATGCCTAGGTGTATATTTTTTCATGTCACGGGCATTTGGCATTCTGTATGCTTCATATATTTGTATGTCCAATTCTTTACCTTTTCCTGTGAAGTTTTCTTCCATTATCTGTGTGACTAGCTTTTTGATGTCTTTAGCATTGTCTCCTGCTTCCTCTGTGACTCCAATCAATCTTATGTTATTCTTCTTTGAATCATCTGGGAGCTGTTGGATTGACTTTTCATTATCGCTTGCTTTTTTCCATAGATTATGCCTTTCCAGTTCATTGGTTGAGATCTTGTCTTCTAGGTCTGAAATTCGGTCTTCTGCCAAATTCATTCTATTGTGCAAGCTTTCATTTTCTTTCTTAATTTCCTGGACTTCTGATTGTAGGTGTTTAAAAGTTTCCATTGCTTTTGCTATCTTGGATTCTATCAACTCCATGATTTCCTCTTTAGCTTTATTAATCATCATGTTGACAGTGTCCAATATCTCTGCTTTCATCTCAGAGATCAGTTCTGATTTCCATTTTACTAGATCTGCTTTGGTTACCATTTCTGAGGGCCCTGGAGACTGAGCTTCAAAGTTCTCTATTTCCCTTCCCCCTGTGTTACTTGGAGGTGAGGATCTTTGTGTCTGCGATTTAGAGTGTTTCCTCATCTCTGACCAGCCGTGTTTTCTGGCGCTGTTTGTTGCCAGTCACTTTCCTCCTAATAGTTAGGAACCTTAAAATAGCAGTGTTTCCTAGGGTTGCTCTTTGCAGTCTGTATTGGGACCTAAAGAAAAACCCCTTGTTCTGGCACACCATATGAGGCACTCAATCAATACAGTGAGAACACCTTCTCCTGTCTGCTTTATAGGCAGGAAGACTGTGGCTCCTGAACTGGTATAATGGCACTGTCTGAGGTTACAATGGGCCCATCTGCTCAGCAATACAGTCTCTGGGCTCACTTGTGCAGTCGGCCTGGAGGCCAGTAGGCTGTAGGTCCTGTGCAGTTGCAATATTAGGGGCTGTTGTTCCAAAAGGCCCACCTACTCACCAATACAAGCTGACTGAATGTGCTTCTGCAGTTACTGTGGAGAAAATCAAACTCTGAAGAGCGTAGGCCTGGAAGCCAGCAAGCTCCAACCCCGGTGCAGATTCAGTGACACAGACTCAGTGCTGCAGTCACCGCTTCCCGAGCCGCCCACTGCCAAACTCAGTCCCTGGGCACTCCTCCGGCATAGGCCTGGAGGCCAGCAAGCTCCAACCCCGGCACTAATTCATTGACACAGACTCAGTGCGTGAATGTTTTAATTCTTGTGTGTATATACCTAGCAGAGCGATGGCCAGGTCAAATAGGACCTTTAATACTAGCTATTTGAGGAATCTTCACACTGATCTTCACAGAGGCTGTACGAGTCTACATTCCCCACCAACAGTGGAGAAGGGTTCCTTCTTCTCTGCTGCCTCCCCGACATTTGTTGCTGGCTAATTCTGAAATCGCAGCCATTCTTGTGGAGTGAAGTCTCCCTGTTGTTTCATCTGCATCTCTTGAATGACCAGTGATGTTGAACATGTCTTCATATATGTCTTAGCTGCAATTTACTTCATCTGAAAAATATCTGTTTATTTCGGATGCCAATTTTTGAAATGGCTCTTTAAATTTGGGGGGTTGAACTGCTTATAATTCTAGATAGTAGCTCTGTCTGAGAAACAGCTGATAAAATTTTTTACCATATCATTAGTTGTTTTTTCACTCTGCTGGTAGTTTCTTTTGCTGTGCAGAAGCTTTTTAATAAGATGAGATCGCAGTTTTTGATTCCTTCTGTAATTGCCATGCTGCTGAGGTTTTATTAATAAAGTTTTTCCTTATGTCAATGCATTGGAGAGTTCTACCTAACTTGTTTTAGCACAGGCTTAGTGTTTCTGTTTTAATATTTAGATCTGTAATCCACTTTTATTTTAGTTAAGTGTATGGTGAAAGAGATAGACTTAGCTTTAGTCTTTGGCCAGTTGAAACTCAGTTTTTCCAGTAACATTTGTTAAATAGGCTATCTTTCCTCCATTGAGAGTGTTTAAGAAACAGACTTAAAGATCAGTAGAACAGACTAGAAGATCCAGAAACAACTTCAGTTATACTGACCACTTCATCTTTGACAAAGGAGCTATACTTTTTTAAAGGGACAAGGTCTCACTATGTAGTTCAGGCTGGCCTTCAATTCTCTATATGTTCCAGACTATCTTGAACTCACAGTGATCCTCTTGCCTCAACCTCCCAAGTGTTGGCATTACAGGTGTGGGCCACCATATCCAGAAATAGGTGCAAAATTTTATAAAGCAAATTAATGTCTTGGTAACTTCAGAGGGACAGCCTCTGCAGTAGGGATCTTCACTGAGTCTCCACACTCAAAGAACTTGATCATCAGTCCCTGTGAGCAAGGTGAGAAGCTCCATAGAATCTCAACGGTTAAAGCTGAGGTGTTGCTGCCTCAAGTTCCTGACTATTGTGGTGACTTCCTTTCCTGTTGTCTTCTGTTCCATGGCAGAGGCCCCAGTGGAACTGCACAGAGCTCAGAGAATTGTCCCACAGCCTCATGGGAAATTCTCACCTGGGCAGGTAGCAGTGCCATCCTGGTAGAGACCAGCTGGCAGCTCTTCTGCAATGCAGGACTGGCTCATCAAGGAAATGGGGAGCCTCAATTCCTCAGGTTATTCAGTGCGGTCTTCACACTGAAACTGGGGAGCAGTGAGCTTGTGTTTGCTTGTTTTTAGGCTTTGGAAGCAATACTGTTTGAAACAGCCGGCACAAAGGCTCACGGATCTCTTTTTGCTGACTATGGGTATAGAAACCATGGAAAGTAAAAGTAAGGATGAGGATAGACTATGTAAAAAGCATAGTCTTTTTACAAGAGAAAATGTTTCTTGGTAATTCTGGCTTAATTGCCAGAGCTATCCTATCAACAGTAATTGTTCTCTACTGAGAACGGAAGCCACTGCTTCAGGCGGGATGATCAGAGGAGCAAGGAGCAGCAGTTAGCTAAGAGGAGTGGGTGGGAGGTTGATCAGGGCCAGAAGGAAGAGTCTTTTCAGACAGAGGGCAAAGAGGGGAAATTGACTTGTTCAGAGAAGTAGATGTTGTGTGGAGATGCTGGGTGAAGCTCAGGCATTCTTTTTCTTATTTTTTACACATAGTGAGAAAAAAAGACTAAAAACATCTGCTCTATAGTCTGAGTTTATGATAAGTGCTAATAATTTGGGTTTTCAGCAGAGATTTACATGTATGTTTTATCGTGAAACTTCAAATAGAATATTGTATATAATTATACTGAGATAAAAACTATAAAGCCATTGGAATTTTTATAGTCAATTCTTATATAATTTCTCTGATAGATCTTTTATTTGAGGACTTTTTAAAAAAATCATAAAAAAGCAACATTGCTTTGTCCAAAGTAGTTTGAAATATCTCACATGGGAAAGTTTCTCAATGAGAAAATAATTACATAATTAAAATTGTGTTTGCTTCACTTCTGCAACATTTAATTTGCTAGAAGTTTCCTAGTTGAGGAAACTTTCTCAAACCTCCTCAGTTCGAAGACAGAACTTCAGAATGTTACCTTCAGTCAGGAAAGCTGATGGCTTTAGACCAAGGGTGTTGTGGTGGTCTAGGAAGTGTCAGTGGGAGTGAAAGAGGTTGTGTTTTACTCATCCACGTACAACTAGATTCTAGCAGACAGTTCTTAACTAGTTTCTAGTAGACAGCTCTTAACTTGCTTGTTATTCTCTCCAAGTTAGTGTCTTCCTGACTGATAACTTTGCAATGGTTCACAAATAGCTTGCCAGCCTCCCAAAGTGAGGAATACATGGTGCCTCTAAAGAGGCTGTCATTGTTTTCCTGGTGTCTCTAGAAACTTGTGCTCATGATCCGATGGCACAGAGATGCCTCAGTTGTGCTCAGCAATAGCCAGAAGGCATTTAGACAGTTTTCCCAAAAGCTGAGCCAGTGAGCTTCAAGCTGTGTTCTAGCCCTGCCCCTTTGGGAGGGGACCAATCACTGCAGTACAAATTCCACTGAAGTGTAAGCACATACTCAAAAAGTCATCTGTCACTGATGAAGACAGTGACATTTGGTCTGTGGGTGTTCTGTAAATAGCCTGTTTTTACACATTCTTTGGGAAGATTCCAGTGGGACAGAGTTGCTGGTTCTGGCAACGCAAGGATTAGAAGCAAGGTTCTGCAGCCTCATCCTGAGAGCCTAGAGACTTGACATTCAGGTATGTGAGTAGGAGGATAGGAAGAAATGAGAGGGAGAAGGAGGAAGCAGGCAAAGAAAAAAAGACAGGTTGGTAGAAGCACCAGTGCCCAGTAGCCCCAGTGGAGATGATGATGAGGAGACGGAGGAGGAAGAACTGAGTCAGGCTGACAGATTTCCACAGGTGTCATTATGGCATGGAGTAATCATGCACCTATTTTTTTGTGCTCTGAAACTTGGACATCTGGGGTCTTTCTGGTCCCAGAAAGACCACTTCTCCCAGGACCAGCCAAATCCTTGAGATGGTGAAGAACTTTCCTAAGAGCAGTTTCCCAAAATAAACCAAGCAGCCCAAGTTACTGCCCCAAATGCCTCCTTTGTCAGGCTTATACTCAGAATACGATCCACCTGCCTTAGCCACTCCAGGACCAAGAGCCAGACAATTAGAACAGCCTCTCTACCCTAAACCCACAGAAATGACTCAAACTACTCAACCCTTACTAGTTTAACTGCCTCTTCTGCTGCTTCTTATGGAAAGTACCAAGAGATCTCTCGGTTGTGATGCCCTTCCTCTCCTTCTGCCTCCTGACTGAGACTGTTCTTTCCCATGTGATCTCGTGGATTTTCTAGGACTTGCACATGCAAGGTTAAAGTGAACACTGAGAAGTCTATTTTCTTAGGCATCCAGTGTGAGGTTTGGGAGTAGAAAACAGGTGATGTTAAGAAGTAGATTTGAGATCTGCTATTGGCCTGGGAAGATTCAGGCTACAGATAGACTGGACTTGGATGTCAGTCCTGAATTGTGCAAGAGCAAGTGGAAATATCTAAAACTTATTGAGAGATATCAGGAGAGTTGCAAGGACATTATGATTCATTTCTTCATAATGAAATTATGGAGAGAAGCTACCAGTTCTACTATAAAGTTTGAGAGCAGAAGTATACAGATGATAAAGACATTATCTCTGGTCTCACAACTCCCTAAGTGGCAGGGATAGAATTGAAGTGCAGGTGATGTGGCTTCAGAGTTTGCTTCACCACTCTTTGGTAGCCTTTGGGAGCCAGGCCTTCTCAGAGACTTTAGCCCTACTAATGAATAGTTTGAAACTTTGTGTTAGAAGCTTGGACATATGTGATATATAAGGGTCCATCTGCAGTGTGGGTGTGATAATATGTATTCAATTTATCCATCTCTAGTAAAAATGGAATGCTACTTATTCAAAAGAGGTATTTGAGGATCAAATTAGACAATGATTACAAAGATCCTGAAATTGTTTCTGTAAATAAACCAATGGTAAATAACTAATAGTGTCTTTTTTGTGTTGTTCCTGAGACATGGCTAAAGTTGTACCATTACTCTGCCTTGGCTTTTCCATAGCTGCTCATAGCTGACATATCTACATGGGTGGAGACAAGAACTGGAAAATATGTCATTAGCAAAATCTTACTTCTGAGAAAGTTACAGGCAAGCAGGCCAATATACAGCCAGTGTCTCAGTTCACTGTGTGTTGCCATAACAAGATACTGAAAACAGAAGACCTTCTGAAGAAAAGAGGGTGAATTAGCTCACAGTTTTGGAGGCTTAACTTCCAAGATGAGGTTGTTCCACCTGTTCAGCTGTGTTGAGGGCCTTCTGGTTCCATCACAAAAGAGCAGGTGGCTTCATCCAGCAGGAGCAGGTGCGAGAATAGCAAATGATAAGTGCAGAAGAGAAAGAGAGACTGGACGGCCATGCTTTGTAGTTCAGGCTGGTCCTGAGCTCAGCCTCAGACTCACATCACAGCAATCCTCCTGCCTCTGCCTCCCGAGTGCTGGGATTACAGGCGTGAGCCACCACGCCCAGCACTGTGGTATGTGGTGCTGATTGCTGCTGGGCATGAGTCTCCACGCCCAGTATTGTTGTATGTGGTTACCGGGACTGAATTCCGGCCCTTGCACTTGCAAGACAGGCGCCAGAACCACTGTGCCTCATCCCTGGCCCTGAAGATGCCAACTTCTTGTCACAGCAACCAATTCAGCCCTGCGAGACCCAACCCACTCTGATGAGACAGGCACCAGTTCCTTCTGAGGGTGGTGCCTGCAAGACCCAGTTACTTCCCACCAGGGCTTCCCAGCCCCCACCTCTCACAGACCACATCACCTCTCCATCCCCAATGCTGGAGATCGAACTTCTGGGAGCAGATGTCTGTGAGATAAACCACATCCAGTGACTGCAATCAGTATGTTCTGGGGTACTCTGATCAATTGTTAAAATATGGATATGTCCATAGGGTGGGTAATTGATGTTGTTCTCAGCCTCCTCCAGTGAGTGGTTCCCTGCTGTTCTGAATAACCAGACTTCTCTGCAAGGATGATCAGCAGCATGACACCTCCAGGGAGCCACTCCTAGACTGTGACTGGCATCTGTTCTATTCAGTCGGTGCCTATTTGGCTCTGGTTGTTTAACACCAGGAATGTCGGCACTGTAGGCAAAAACAGATGAAAGGCTGCACTGTGGCCCTCAGCTGACACCCTCAAATTATTGCACGAGGGCCAACAAAAGCAGGAAGCATGTGCTGGGCATTTTGCCATCCTTTTATATGCTGAGGGATCAAAGAGAGAAAGACAGTAAGCTAGAGTTCCTCTTTTCTCCTCTCTCTTCCCCTCATCTCCCTTCCCCTCCCCTCTCCTCTCTTTCTCTCTCTTCATCCTTACCTCCTGGCTTCATGCTTAGCTTTGAAAAGTGATCTCTTAAGAGGAAAGGTAATACTTCTAGACCTTTAGCAAAACTAAAAATTGCTCAAGTTTATGAAAATATTATTTCAAAATGGATCTGTGCCACATTAAACTGAGCTAAGAGATAAGATCACCTTTCTCTGGGTTTAAGTCAAATTGCCTTTGGACTCTGAACTGTAACTGTTTATAATGATAAGAGCCACTTCTTGAAAACACCCTACTACAAATTCCATCTGTAAAGGACCACCCGGCATCACTCCCATTTCATATGAATCTGGAGATGCCTGGCTTTGATTCTGTCTTTGCATAGAGCTGCAGTTTCTTATGAGCTGGGTCCTGAAGCAAGGAGGTATCATAACATCACGTGGGAGCTGTCACTGTGGAGCATGGTTGGGTTACTTTGGAGTTTGAGCCAAGGCTTCATCCACTTTGCTAGGGGCATTTGGGAGAAGGCTTCTAAGATCTGGCAAACCCAGCTAAAGATTGTTTATGTATCATATTTATCACATCATCGTCAAAGAGAAACACCCAAATCATGTTTCCTTTTATATAGAAAAACTGCACAGCTCGCCAAATAATTCCTCATGCAGAATCTTGTTCTGCTTTCTCAAAAATCCTCTAATATCCCATTTTATATAGAGAGAAAATGAGATTTAGAAGGACTGATTTCCTACTGAGTGATTAAATGCAAATAGAGTCTTTCTGCATAATATCCTGTCCTTCAGTCATATTGCTGAAATCATAAACAGATCAGTTGATAGTACCTACAAAGTAGGAATCCCATTAAACTATTTTAACTTTGTTTTCAGAAGGATAGTGGGTAAAACCTATCATTTCCTCAATAAATTGATAATCTGAGACTCAGAGATGCTAAGTTTGCATATACAATTTTGTCATTTATATCTGTTATGAGAATTGGAAAAACCTTAGGAATTAACTAGTTTCTCTCAAAGTATATAACTCAGGATGTTGATAGATGTTGTGCATTAAAAGAATTTCATGATCAAATAAAGTTCTGAACAGCAACTTAGACAGTTAAGCAGGTGTGTTTACTTTAGGGCTGCAAGGGGTTTTAGCAGTGTGCTGCTAAATGTTTAACAACCAGTTCTCTGAGGGAAAAGCTCTGCTTTGTAGCACATGCTGATTTTTAGGGTGTACATTTCCTGCCATGGATAAATTCCAGCTACCAACAGGGCATCAGTGATTTTAAAGATGGACGGAGATGTGCAACACCATTAAACAGTATTCCTACAATTCAGAGAGAGTGGAAACAAAAGACAGAGATAACAAAAATACATGCATGTTGGTCAGCTTTCCAAAACTATAATGAAATACCTGAGATAATGAATTGAAAAGATGAAAGGTTTATTTTGGCTCACAATTTTGGAGGTTTCAGCCCATATTGTATTGGCCCTGTTTCTTTTGAACTTGTGGGAAGGCAATAGAAGAGCTAGAACATGTAGCAGAGAAAGCCCATTCACCTCATGGCCAGGAGCAAAAGAAAAGAGAAAGAGAACAGAGCCCTACAGTCTCCTCTGCAGGCAAGTCCCCGGTGACCTGAAATCTGGGCTAGTCCTCAGCTCTTAAAGCCTTCCTCACCTCCTGGTAGCACTGCACTGAGGGCCAACCCATGACTACACGGGCCTTTAGGGAACATTTGCAATCTGAACTATAGCAACTCTTAAGAGCAAAATGAAGAGAGTTAATTAGGAAATCTTACTTTAAGTAACAATTATTTTTCATAGAGTTTACTTACTGCGTTTCTATAATTCAATTTTTGATAATGACAGACTGTTTAACAATTGCCTAATGAAATTCCTCAAAATTTAACAACTGAAATTTGCAGGCTAGAGCAAGCCTGCTCCAACACTCCACTGTTTATGGTTCCCGAAAGGGGTGAGTGGGTGGGAGTACATTAAATTGTACTCTACAAAATTATTTGAGCCAGGGGCCTTTCTTCAGGTGGTATTTTATAGGATCTGTGTTCTGTAGAGAGCACTTCAGAAACTGCTGATCTAGTCCAACTTGGTCCTTTCTTTTCCCTCATTTTTATTCATTTTTCAAAGCTCCTATGGTTTTCTTGACTACTCGCTAGGAGCTTAACATACCACACTTCAACTAAACTCAGTTTAATAAATAGTTATTGGGCTCCTGTTAAGTACAAAGCAGCATGCTAGTAACAAAGAATGTAAGTCTTAGTCCTGCCCTTGGGAGAGAGGTTGGAGGAAAAATACAGAAACAACTGCCATGTATGACAACACATGGGTAGTATCGTAGGAGAGGTATAGGCATTGATGAACTTTCTGCATTCTAAAGAAACAAAATTGCACTATGTTATGACGAGAGATACTCAAGTCCAAAGGGGGCCCAAGATCCGACTGCGCCTCCTGGCGGGGGCTGGAAGAGGTACAGAGAGACCCAGGGGCCAGATCAATGTGAACCTTCTGTTTGAAGTCTGTCCATTCATTACTTCGCTCAGTGCACAAATACTGGGAGGACCCAGTAACATCTGTCTTTTTAAAAAATTAGCATATTTTATTACCTTATAGACTGATCATTTGGGTATATATTAACTGGGTACAATATTTGGGTTTTCTGTAAATTCTATAATTTGGATCCTATAGAACAACAGAATCCAAGTGTTTTATAGGATATATTTTTGTTCCTTTGTCAGTATGCAGAAGTTCTGACATTTTTTAATCCTATAAATGACACCTGTATAAATGTGTTCTCCTAGCCTATTAACACTTGTTTAATTTGTCTCTGTTGTGCTCCGGGTACAATGTAGTGTAGTGGCTGTTATTATTGTTGTTTATGATTTCTACACACTAATGTGACCTTGTAAAAGTTATCCCAAAATCCATGTCTGATTCCAATGTATAAAACAAGTTGATTATAGCTTTTAGCTATTAAGCATGTTAGAAAAATTAGGCGAATGAATAAATATGAAAGCTTTTGCTTATCAAATACTATTAAGTGACTCAGAGTCTTTAATTTTATTTTTATCAATTCCGTTAACTTTTACTACTTTTTTTTTTTTTTTTGAGACAGGGTCTTGCTTTCATAGTTCAGGCTGGCCCTGAGCTCAGCCTTGAACTCACAGCAATCCTCCTGCCTCTGACTCCCAAGTTATGGGATTACAGGCGTGAGCCACCACACCTGGCACTGTGGTATGTGGTTCTGATTGTTGGTGGTGTGAGTCTCCACTCTTGGCATTGTTGTATGTGGTTACTGGGGATCAAACCCTGGCCTTTGCACTTGCAAGGCAGGCACTGGAACCACTGAGCTAAATCCTCAGTCCAACTTTTACTACTTTTAAGTCATATTTTCCTAGGGGACTTCTCAAGTAATTTCCCAACATTTTTTCTATTAATTTTATTTCTAATTTCACATTTAATTACATGAGAAAGCCTCCAATTTTATCATCCTCCATATAATAAATCAGTATAATTTCTAAATTATCTTTTTCTAATCTCTTATCTTAAATTTTCCTTTTTCTAATATTAGTATTAGATTAAACATGGAATATGATATACAAGCATAAAAACTATCATCTCCTCTTTCTTTGGCCCATACTTGAATGACACATCATTTTTTATAACTTCAATTTCAACCTTTCTGTATCTTTTAAAAAATGTCTCAGGTATCAAAAATTAATAATTATATAGAGTGTCTTTTGATTTCTATTTCAATTGATTTACATTTTCATGATGATATATATAACAATGTAATAATCATATAAGGATCTATGATGAAAATCTGAGTGGTCCTCAGAAACAGAGCTGAAGAAGAGCCTCCATGTTGCTGCAGGACCATAATGATAACATGAAAGATGTTTTGCTATTTGCTGCAGAAGAGACAGCTAAAAGGCCACAAAGACTCAAAATTGGACACCCAGGAGCATCATGTTTCCATTTGTCTTTTCGAGTCACTGCCCTTATTGTCAATCTTCTATATGTATTGCTCATCAGCAGTGTTGCCTGTATGGTGACCATTATCCTGCTCTCATATGATGGGGAATGAAGAAGGCCACAGGTAGACTAGCACTTGGCCTAGACTGGTGAAGTCATATTGATGAGGAAGGAGAGAGCCAATGACTGATTGACTCCAGGAAGGAAACTTCTCAAGAGAATTCATAGGTTTTGGGGGCTGAATCAAGAATATTTTGCTTAGAATTAATTGCCCATCCAGTGCTGTGGGGATATTTTTCTTTAGGGCTCTCTATTTCAGAGTAAAGTGCTTGTTGCTGGGTATCCAAAGTGTGGAGCTGCATGTTACCAACCTGTCTGATTAGACCAGCTGTAAGATGGGCAGCAGGAAGGGGTTAGCCGGCGTGGTTACTTTGTATCTTGAGAAGCAGTTGTTAAGCCAAAACACGAGACATGAGAGAAGATTGTGTTCTGTTACCTCAGCGAATAGTAGAAAAGGTTCTTGATTCTGAACTATTTTGAGCTCCACTGAATTTGAAAAGAAGAGTATTAGGTTTTTCTTCTTAAAAATTTAATTACAAAAGGAAACAGGTTTCATATTGTTTTTATTTTGTTTCTAATAGTTGGGGTTAGAAAATGTAGCATCATCAGAAATACAGTCAGAGTTTGTTTATGGTATACATGTGTATGCATAGCCATAAGATAGTAGCGTATCCCAAGTTAATGTGTTCATTTACATATAAACAGATCTTTATATTTTGGTACATAGAGCATAGGAGAGATCTTAGTCTGTTTCATAGTTCTGTGTGTTGACATATTGTTTCTCTGTACTCCTCACCCCCTCAGACCTGGGAACTGAATGCAGCACTTTGCACTTGCCAGGCAGGTATAGTGCCATTGAGCTATATCCCTGGCTCTTTACATATTATTTCTACAGATTATTTTTAGATGTAAGTTTGGATCCTGTGTAAAAGTGAGCATTTTGGCTTAAATATGAGTTAGAAACATCAGAAATATAAATAATTATTCATTTTTAATATGTACTTTATGGTGGAATTTCTTATCTTAAAAATACATGCATTCTAGATTCAAGCCACAACAGGTCCCACTTCTTAGCACTATCACTGTGGGGATTAAGTTTAAACATGAGTTTTGAAAAAGACACAAATATTAAGACCATTGAACACATTATTTAAATTGTAACCATTGACCAATCATCTACATGACTTGGTAATCAATGAAATTTGACAGTTTCCGTGACCTTCTATTAAAATTGCATAATATTCCATGAAATTATAAGTTTGCATTGAATTTTTGAAATGGCCTCGCGAACACAGAATGAATGCTGTGGGGAGAATGGGTTTGGAATAGGCAGACATGTTGAAGCCATGTTCCTGAGGTCTGGAAGCACAAACTTGGCAATAAAATTCAGACTCAAGAGGGCTTCAGAACAGCAATCTCTTGCAGCCTCCATTTCCAGCTTTGAATTATGTTCTGTTCAAACAAAACATCGTACTTCTTGAACACTGCTTTGGTTTAATTTCACCAGGGTAGCAATTCTTAATCCAAAGCAATTTGCTCAGTGGTCAAATAGCATTTTTCCAAGTACTTGGAAAGCATGAAAATCTACAGTTGCACAATATTTTCTAACAAACAAGGCAGAGGAATCTTCAAAACAGAAACAAATAAATGGGCCATATCAAGCCAGTTCATAACAAGTTATCCATTTTGCAGTTGTCATTCTAGTCCATCCAAAGGTGGCAGATAGAAACTCTGATTATTTCTCACTTTTTCAAGAGTATTCTATAGCATATCTCTTCAGTGCCTTCAAAGCACTTTGTCTATATTTTCATTCATGTATTAATCACATTCTATATAGTAACTAATTTTTTCCACCTGTCTTTTCAGGTATACTTTAATTTTTGTATGTCTTCTCATTGAAAGATGATGCCTTTTCCAAACCAATATACACAATGCTTGCATATATTAGGTGTTAAAGTCTACTCAAATTCTGTTTATGCAATTGTAAGATAATTTAAAAGAACTAATAATCATTTATAAACATTAAGATTCAAAGCAAGAGGAGGATATAACATCAAAAGGCAAGATATATCAGGGGATTCATTTTTACGTAGCAAAAGGAAGAACTATATACCACTATCTTTATATTAAATATATCATTTCTACTCAAATCACATATTACTTAAACTTCTGACCACTAAGGTGGCTGATATGTTAAAAGAAGCATAAATTTTCATACTTAAATTTTATTTCTAAAGTTATTAGAAATATTATTAAAGTCACAGAAGAAGCCGGCATCACAGATCATTTAAATTCTCTATAAATTTTGCTTACAAAATGTTCCTATATAGAAGGAAATCACTTAAATTCTTATTAACACTGAACCGTTAATCCAAGTAACTAAAGTTTATTATATGTAAAAACTCTTCTTATTTTGAATTAATTTAACGATCTAAATTTATAGTACCAACTATATCCCTGAGTTTCAATTACTTCCACTACTGATTTTTGCACTAGTAACTTAGGAGAAAAATTTATGCAATAGTGGCATGTTTGCAGGACTACGTGTATTTCAGTTGAGAGAAGAAGTACCCTTTTTTTCCCAAGCACATAGAGAGGAATTCCTTTGAGCTGATTAGATGTTAGAAATGGATCTTCCCTCAGTTGGTAAAGTGGATTAATAACTTTTAGGGAGTTGTTAACAACTGGCTAATCATTTCTATCAAAGGAAGAATCCCTGGGCAAGATGAGTAGTTTCCTTAATCTGAGATTTAGGGTCAACCCAGGCACTGATTATTCAACAAGGCAATTTGGCAGATGGGGAGGTGAGGAGGTCACTAAAAGACATCTGCCACATAGCATCTTAGAAGGTTATTATTAGGACCCAAAAACAGTAGATGAAATCAAGATCACAATCAGTAAGGGCAGGTACTTTAATTTTTCAGATGTTATGATGGTGTTACTTATAGAAAGATTGTATGAGGTCATTCTTTGATATGGACCAGTGCTTGAAAACTTAAAAGGAGCAAAGGTAAGGCTTGGGAAATAGTGCACTGAGACAAGGACTTGGTTTAAGGGGATCAGCTGAATGTCAGTCACTCATACATTTGGGACTTTCTTAAAAACTGGAAGGATCACTCTTAGTGGTAGCCCTGGAATTCCAGGAGAGACCAGGGGCTCTACTCAACATGAGACAGTGATGTAGGGTATGATCGGCACTTTGATCTTCTCTCCACAATTCAGTTTAAGAGTCTGGCCATTTTCAGCAAGAGCACACATGTTGCCTGTCTGTCTAGATTTTGTCTGTCAAACTACTGTCATCTCATGAGTAGGATACAGGGTACTGTTTTTCCCTCAGCTTAAGACACTGTTAACTTTATGGGACCTACAGATATCTAGACAATGAGAGTGGTAGGATGAATTTGAAGAACTGTTCCTAACTGCAGGCTGGAAGAATGCGTATCTCCATTACATTCATAAGACGACCTTGACGTTTAAAGTGTCTTGGATGAGTTCCTTGAAACTGGACAAGTTTAGCCAGAAGATACATTAGGTGGCACTGTTCTTGGTGTCCAAGTTCTAAGTATTAACTGCAATATAATTAGCTGTGATTGATCTACCACAACAATTGTTTCCCTTTTTTTCAAAGAATGAAATCTGGCAGAGAATGTTGTTACCACTATTAATAATAGCAAAGACATTTTAATTAAACAGCATTTCAAGCTTTTTAGACTTTTATAACCACCATGAAGGAAGTAGGTAGCCAAGTTGTACATTGCAGCTTAGGTAGCTGTCCAAGTTTTCAGAGGTTTCTAGGCAATTAAATTAAGTTAGTGAAATGCTAATGAATTTCCCTCCTTTGCTTCAGTCTTTCACTGGAGGAAGAGTTCAAGGCGAGGAAAGGAAAGGAGTTTTAGAAATTTACCCTCTTTCTAACTTTTGCATTCTATAGATATCTTTCTGATTGGAAGAAATTAGCATAATTCTAAAATGACATTTTAGATCACCTCTTGAAAGTGATTTGGTTTTAACATTGGTATTAGCCTAGATCCTAACCAATAATAATTCACTACTACACCTGGAGCTGGGTTAGCGTTTGCTGTTTCCCAGTGAAAGAATGTCAAGATTTTGATTTTAAGTGTGTCTAATCTTGTTGGTCTAAATGCCCAGTTCAGAGTTGTTAGGGTAGAAAGCTACACACTTATTTCAGCAATTCTGTCTTTCATGCTAATCCCTCTTGGAATTCTCTTATTGGAATTCCTGTCTTAGACCAAGGCAGCGTGGTTTTGAATGGCTTATTGATGGCAAACTGGTTTTGTGAGAGGATCTGCTATTTAGAAAATGCAAAAGGCATCTGGAGCCCAGTCTAGTAAATAAATTGGGTGATCTAACTTTTTAATCTCGTTCGTATGTGATCAGAAACTAAGAATTTGCTGGTGCATTTCATAAACTATATGAGAGGGCAATTCCAAAATGGGAATTCTGCAAAGGTACTGAAGAAAAATGGTACCACTGGAATAAGTACGTACGTGATCTAGAGGGGCAGCAGGTCTTGGGTTTGGTCCCAGGACCAAACAAACAGACAGACAAACAACAATAACAAAACAAACCTACAAAACAAAGCCTGCATCTTAAGTGGAACTACATTCATTTTATTCTTTTTTAAGAAGATCTTGTGGAGTTTTCTTTCTAAAAACTCCAAATTCCAAGTGATCCTTGGTTCATATCATGGGCAGCGCCTGCAGACTCTTTGGAGCCACATGTTGCGGGTCCATCTCTTCAGTCCCCTGGGCCAGTGGCCATGACAATTAGCGTAAATGTGTGTTCACAGCCACCCTTGAAGGGAGTGGATTGGATGGTGTCAGTAATTTGATTTTTTTAGCCAATTATATTTTTACTGGAGTGAAAGTAACAAGCTTCTGTGCTACATATTAACTTTCTACATGCTGAGATGAAAATAGGTTGAAGCTGTGGAAAAATGCTGATATACTTAAAATCAGGAACCAAAATAGCCATGTAAACAGACTTCAGGGAATTTTAACCAAGAAATTTCTGCCAAATAATTTGCTAGCCGGTTAAACTGCTGAATATTTTATTTTGGGAAGGAATTGTATTTTTAGTCTCTGCCATGCTTGTCAATACTCTACCATAATAATAGATTTAACCCTTCATTTAAAAAGAAGAAAAGATCGAAGAGACCATTTGCACAAAGCCAGTGAGCGTCTGTGAAGGCACGAAGTGCATGGCTGACACTTGAGGGGCCTGAACAGGCCAACTCTCCCTCTTCAGGTTTCTTCAGAGGTTTTGCTGAAGTGTGAAGCTGGACAACTACTTGTATATCTTTGATCAGAGACACTGGATTCAATCTTAGGCATTCAGACAGAAATCACTACCTTTGAAGTAACAAGCAAAGGGACTGCTATTCCAGGGAGGTATTTTCAGCTAGAAAATTGAACTAAAACTGTTTTTGTGGGCCATGAGGATGGGGGATAAACAGTGTGCAAAGAAAACAAGAGATGAGAATAAAGGCACAGAGGGAGGTGGAGCTGAGAGGAAGATGACAGGGCGGCCTGGGGACAGTAGGGAAGGAGACAGAGCAAGCAAATGTTTAGTCACCAATGATTTGGATTTCTTTTGTATACACTTGAGTTGCATGAAATGCTTAATCTTGTAATAAGTTTCTTTTCCAAGCTGAATGAAATCTACTTCTCGTGACCAGATTACCTCGAGGCATCAGTCTCTCACCATGGCAATCTCAGCCCATGCTCTGAGGTACTGGCTGATACATTTTTTTTAAATAAGGAAAATTAAGACAAGAATACATAAGTACAGAATGTATCTGACTTTAAAATGTTATTTTTTTTCTGTACATAGATCATATTGGTCAGACCACATGCTGACATGTGAATTTGTTCCCACCAAATGAGTCATGTTAGATTTTAAAAAACCAGAAACAAAAACTCAAATCTCTCCCAATTGTTCTGGAGGTTAAAAAGGGAGCATGTTGGTCTTCTCGGCTTACATTAACAAAAAAACCCAAAAGAAATTAAACTGGCTACCATATATTTAAAACAATAATATTAGCTGTGCTGCTACCCTAGGGGGAATGGAGTTGTAATAAACTGCACTCTCTCAGGATTGGGTTGATTTTAACTTAGTGGAGGGATGAAAAGTGTTTGTTAGGTAGTCCAGCGTTAAATGGCAAAAGCGAAGTTCTCTTTTATTCACATTTTCCTGAGATCTCTGTGCACATAGGAGAATGAAACTGGCTGGGAACAGCGGAGAGAGACATTGAAGGGATGTCAGCCCCGACTTGCTGCTATTCAGATCATGAATGTACTAGAGCTAATAAAGGACTTGGGGAGGCTGGGATGTCTTTGGCCTTTTTTTTTTTTTTACACTAGTCTTTCCTTATCCAAGATTGCACTTTCTACAATTATAGTTACCTACCATCAACCATAGTCCAAAGTTATTGAATGGAAAATCTAAGAAATGTATAATTTATAAATTTTAAAGTCCATCACGTGAGTAACATTGTGAAATCTTGCTTCATCCTGCCCAGAACATAAAGATCCATGTCCAGCCTATCTATGCTGCATAATCTACCATTTGCACATTGCTTAGTCATCCTTTTGGTTATGAATTCAGCTGTCATAGCATGTAGTATATAGAGTTGTCCCAGGATATAGACTTTGGTACCATATGTACATTCAGGCATCCACTGATGGTCTTGGAACAGATCTCCTGAGGACAAAGGTGAACAACACTAGTTTAGAATGGCCAAATGGAGACAAGGTGAGGATGGCACGATGACTGTGAAAGCAGAGACCTAGGCAATGGACCAAGGAAATAAGTAGAATCAGGCACTTCTCTATCTTCTGCCAAAGCTGAAATGCTATAGTGTCTTAGGTCTGGTTTCCTGAGAAAAATCTCAGAATTGGAGGTTTGTACTGCTTCAGATTTATTAGGGAGTGTTGAATGAAGCATGACTGGAAAAGAAGTCTCATCTCTGCTGATGCCTGGGACTCGGACCTTGGGCAGCACTTTAGAGCTATCTCAAATGAAGGCAAAGGGAGTAGGAACTCGTAAGCCTCACCTGGAACTCGTCACTGTTTGCAGGTTGCTTTTGTGAGAAGCAGGGCATAGCCTTGGCAAGGTAGCTTCCTACTGCTGCAGGCTTCTTCTAGGGGACATCCTACTCCCAGGAACAAATCCCAGGACCTCTGTCCTGAAGGAGTGCCCGAGGGGAATACCACAATACCATCCATTCCACTCCACCCTTGCACTGTTTGGATCCCTTCCCTCATGTAGTAAGGTCATCCCAAATGAAAGCTTTTCTGCTTACACTGAATTACTGGATGAATTTATGAAAGGTAAGTTATTGGGAGAAAGTGTAGCCTCTGCTACTGAACCTTGTCTTGAGGTTACAACTTATACATATTATCTTTCTCACTGTCATTCTTAAGGTCTAAGCTGCTTATCTGATGGGCTGGCCAGATCTCAGTCCTGAGAGTTTTGAGTGCCTAATCAAAATACCCTTCTGAGGCTGTGGTTGCTAACTTATTTTCATCTGTTATCAAAGAAATTGGACAGAGAAATAGAAAGCGATGCATCTCTCCAGTTCTACCTCCGGTGACTTCTGTCAGCTTACTCAGATGATTTACATCATCCAGAATGATGACTCTTTCCTTATTTGCAGGTTTCTTGGCATGAGGATCTTGAAATGACTAGCTGATAGCTGTAGTTTAAAGTTAGATGTGGCTCTTTTTTTGGCACTTAGTGTAAACATTACCTCCAGGCCACAGAACCTAAAGTTGCAGGGAAAGAACATTCCAAAACTCCAAGTGCGAATTGTGAAAGTCAGGCGCCCCTGTCTCTACCTCTTGGCTCCTGGGCCTGTATCATAGGTCACAACTGAGGCATAGCCCTTGGTAAAAGTCACTGAGTGTGATGTATGCATTTAGACAACAGTGCTTTTTATTCTTGTAGGGGGTCATATGGAAGTTGTGCCTCAGTTTGCATTTTCAAAACTTATTTGCATAACCAAGCTTAAGGTTTCCGGGTGATATGATATGTGGTAGGATCAATGAATTTCATGGTAATGTATTTACTACTGTGCCTCTTTTTCTATACAGTGGCACTCTGTCCAAGACCATTTTAGGTGAGGTCCTGTGTCAATTAATCAAACACCCTGTAACACCTATAAGCCTTCCTGGGAGGGAGTAATTTGTTGTATCAGCTTGTCAGTGAGTGATTGATATCCTGGAAGGATTACATTAAACTGGGAACTTGGTGTCACTCTGTCCCTACACAGTTGCTATCAGCAGCTAGAGCCTCATGTGTGGGGCCTGCTCCTCTGGGTCCTGACAGATCCTCCATTGCTGGTCTGTTCACAGATCCACTGAGCCAACAGTGGGAAAGCTGCTGTTGTCAGTGGGAAGACTCATTCTGTCTCTGTTATTTAGCGAGCTTTCTGTGGTGGATGCTCAGCAGTTTGTCCACTGCTCCTGGCAGAGGCCCCTTCTCCAAGCAGTTGATTGTCTTGCTCAGGGAGAGCACAGGTGCACTGTTGGCCTTCATGCAAAAAAGCCTCGGCCACTTTTCAGACAGCTCACCTGGGCACCTTGATGCTGGATGTGCCACCTCCATTTAGGACATACCTGCTGCCTGCCCAAATTTCTAGCCCAGGAATTTGGATTACAACAAGTGGTTTTAGCTGCAGGTCACTTGTTGTCTCACAGCCAGGCCTCCATCATTATTAGAGCCAGTAGCACATTAGGAGTCTATTTTTGAAAGGTGTATACTTCTCTGCTTTGGGTGCTATGGCTTTGCTCTGACATCCTGAGGGATTTAGGCTATAAGTCTCTTGGGACTGGCCACAAACTCACACAGCAAATGTTCTTCTATCATATACCTTCAGTGCCACAGAATTTGTCTAGTTTTATAGCAAACTGGGACCTAGAGATGTGGCCTGGAGATGTCAGAACATCCCTCTTTCTCTGGGCTTCTTTCAAGTCTGCTGGGCTTCCTAGTGGGTGAGGCAGGTGGACACTTTAGAGGATGAGCTACGTTGTGAAGAGATCAGCTGGCTGTACTTCCTCCATAGTAGTGCCAGTGCAAGATGAGGTTTTTCAATGCTAAAGGAGTTATCCCTGACATGTACTGGACCACTGAATTCACATGCATCTTCCTGGGTTTTTGTTTCTCTCTCTTGAAGACAAGAGTCCAACACAGACCTTTAAGACACCAGGCATTTCTTGCTCATGGTGTCACTGACGCCTCCAGCCAGTGTGAAGCTCCGCAGGATGTCTAGACCAGTGGTGTGAGCCCATAGCATGTGTGCCACAGTGGACACACAGACCAGTTCTCTTGGTCTGGAGCCAAGTAGCCCCTGCAGCTGAACATCAGATAACAGTTGTTTTTTTCTAAACTAAAACCTCAGTACTCAGGTTTACTTGCAGTGTTGGCAGCATTTTGTGATAAATAAGTGGGTTTTGGATTGCAGTAGTGTACTCTGTCTCAAAAAGGTTCGCTGTCACTGGTTCAATCATTCAGGTCGCTGCGGACCATGTTATAAGGAGAGGACGGGAGCGATACCTAACCTGAGAGCCAGCCTGTCAGCGTATACTGTTCTCATTTCTGTGTGACTATAAGCTGCTTTGTCTTTTTCTTCTGGGTAGGAATGGAAAGAATTTTGTTCTCAAGATGAATGACTGCATACACCATAGGCTCCAGCCTTTGTTAATTGGCTCTAACAAAATTATTACATTTGATCTAGTCGCAGTACTGGAGGTTATTACCTGATTGAATCTATGGTGTCATTCTTAAGGACCCTTCTGATTTTTTTGTAGGGACCAAGCAGAGTTGCAGTATGCTGGCAGCTACCTGTCCTGCGTTTATCAGGCCTGCGTCATTCTCGCTTAGGCTCTTGTGGCCTCCTGACTGGGCTCCCTTTTTTTGCCACGGTCTCTCCTCTTCTGCATTTTCTACCTATTCTTTCAAAGGGAACCAGAAGGATTCTGAAAAACACAAAGTAGACTGTGTCTGTTGTCTGCCCAGAGTCTTCCACTGGCCTTGAAGGTCGGAGCGAGAGCCGGGCCTTGTTTGACCTGCCCTCTTTCCTCTTGTTGACCATTTAGTTTGTTTTTCTGATCCTCATTCTTTCTTCTCCTGTCTGGTCAGTTCTGCTCACTGGACACACCCGGCTCCTCCCGCCTCAAAACCTTTGTACCTGCTGGCCCTTGATCCTCGAATGCAGTTTATTTCCCCACCTATGTTTATCTCCTTTTTATCTCAGTCAAATTTTTACTCAAATGTCACCTTCTTCCTTTCTTCAGTTTCAATTTCACCATCACTGTCAGTCTTCCAATTCTCCTTCACTGCTGTATTTTTACCAATAGTATTTCTTTTTTAAAAAAATTTGATTTTACTGGTACATGTTATACATACATTGTGATCATAATCAACATTGAAAATTTGTACCAGTACAAGACACATCTTAATTTGCATTTTCTCCCACTCCTGTACCCTCCCCACAACCCTCCACCTCTATATATGTAGGCTTAGTTTCCTTTTATATTTTTCACCTTTTTAAAAAAAAATCAAATTTCTTTTTTCTTTACTTATCCCTACCTCTCTTTTCCCTTGCTCTTCTAACAGTATTTCTTGACATCTAACTTATGACTTATTTCCTTACTTATCTTGTGTATTGTCTGTCTCTTCCCACTAGACTACAAGTAAGATCAGAGGTAGCAGAGAATTTTTTCAGGTTTGTTTATTTCTGAAGAAATTAAATTGGAATCTGATACATACTAATCATTCAAAAGTGTTTGTGGAATGAATCATTTGTGATGACTTCATTACTGGTATAGATTCTAATTTAGACAGTAGTGGACATTTGTTTTTATTTGTTTCCAATACCAACAATGCGTCATTGAGCACCTTTCTGGAAACACTTTTGGACACAATAATCTTATCCTCATAGAGTTCATATTTTCCAAAAGAGAAAACTGAGTTTAATAATTCCGATGACACTGATAAACAAAATTTCATCATGTTGAAACTTATTACTACAAAGTTTGCAAAAATAATAAACACACACATATAGGTGGGAAAAATGTTAACTGAAGGTCCACACATTAATTTTCTTCTCAACACATGCATGTGAAGTTTTGGGAAGGCAAGCTAAAGTACTTACAGAGAATTCTAAAAAATATCTTATCTCTTCCTTCTCTGCACAATTCATCCTTTGTTTATTGCCCAGACAATTGGCTTGCTCCTCTATTTTAACTGTGACTCCTCCTTATTTCCATCGCTCTCCTCAGCCATAAGTGGTCACCGAAGAGCGTGAAATGTGGTGTGTATCATCTCATCTTGATCATGTGGTCTGTATCATCTTGAACATTCTTTTATTTTATCTATTGCTCCTCCTTGTTCTCTCCGTGTTTAGGCCTCATTTTGGCTGAATTCCCCAAAAGCTAATAGAGAAAGGAACATCTTCCAAAACTGTAGATACACCCAGAGAGATTCTCTTTCCTACAGAGCCCTTCTTGCAGAGTGCCTCTGATACAAGTCTGGAGTCCCCAGCAGCCAGTGGCAGGTCATTTAAAAATATTTAATTAATGCTGGCAGCCTGCACAAATGATTTTATGAAATATAAAACATGATATATAAAAAATATTCAAGTGAAACTGAGAGGTTCCCAAGTTTTCACACTAGTACGGTTAGGAATAGTAATTGGTTGCAGTAATTGGTTATTGTTGTTACTCTCACAGCATCTATACCTCCCTGGAACTTTTTATTTACTAATCCCTGCTTGTCAGAAGCAATTGGGAGCTTTCTCACTCATAGTTCCAAGATGTTTGTAAATTCTTTTTAAAATGTACTTTAGAAATTTCATATTCTAAATAATTTGCACCTCTCTCATCTTCCATTCAAGTACTCAGTGTTTTTTGGTTTCCCATTCTGGGCTGGCCTCATGTAAATAAATGGTTATAGAAATGATAAAACAGATGACAAAGGAATACATTCAAGGGTGCAGAATTTCACAAATGGAAAGCCATAACAATGTTGCAATCTGGGTGGAGCAGGGAATTGGAGGGGAGTGTGAATATGCAAAAAAATATTATGAAAGTGTTTAAGTACGTGATTGGAAAGCAGACAGAGCCTAAGGTTAATTCAGGGCTCTGCATGATGGCTGTGGCTTGAGAAGCAATGTCAAGGCCGTAATGATCAGCCCAGTGGCAAGATCTATAAATGGATGCAACCTTCATTTCTATGTCAGCCGGGGGAACTAATACTGGTCTTTAGGGGACAAGCTTGTAAACCCAAAATTAAAAAGGGTATTGAAATATTGATGTTTCTGTGTGAGGTGTGTATTTGTAGGAATTAGGTGAATGTAATAGTTTGCTACTTTATGTATTATGTATGTGGTACTTTACATATTATGTATTTGCTATGTTGTTTTTGCTACGTTGGGTATTATGTTACTTCATGTATGCTTTATTTGATTTTAATTTTTATCTGAGATTTAATCAGATTTATGAAATTTAAAAGATTGTTAGAATAACAGCTGATTAAATGCCAGGAAGTAGTTCTTAAAATTGTTTAATGTATTTGGCAGACATTTGAAGTATTGAAAAATCTGTTAAACATATAATTATAACTTGAAATATCTAAGAAAATTATATTAGTTATTTAACAGAGAAAGAATTTCGCTTTTTATGAGTTAAATATTCATTACCAATCATTAAAATGATTATTTTTATACTTGATTAATTACTGTATTTCTAAACAAAATCCCCCAATATTTGCAAACTGAATATCAGCATTTATGAAAAGTGGGATTCTTACTTTATGACATCAGTAAATTGGATATTAATTTAGAGACCCATTACAGTAAGCCCTTTTTTCTGGATGCAAAACCTCTCAGATTTTTGAAAACTCAGTTGATATTTCTTATCACGCTGTCAGAGACAGAATAACTTGAATAACTGAGATGGGAAAGACTCAAAGAAAACCTTCAGTTAGTCACAGTGGACTTTAAAAATCTCTCTCTGGATGCAGATGAAAACAATATTGAGATTTCATCTCACTCCACATAGAATGGCTGCCATTTCAGAATCAGTCAACGGCAAATGTTAGCGAGGCTGTGGAGAAGAAGGAGCCCTTCTCCACTGTTGGTGGGACTGTAGACTCGTACAACCCCTGTGGAGATCAGTTTGGAGATTCCTCAAAAAGCTAGGATTGATGGTCCCATTTGACCCGGCCATTGCCCTGCTAGGTATATACACACAAGAATTAAAAGACTCATATCACAGTGACATATGTGCACCCATGTTTATAGCAGCCCAATTTGTGATTGC
>PVIR01024278.1:0-26094 GCA_004026965.1 Petromus typicus | reverse complement strand
TGAAGTTGTGGGTCCCGCGTGTTGCATCCCAGCCGTGGGAGACCTGAGACAGGAGGGAAGTACCACTCACAAACAAGAGAACTTCATGCCACAACCCTAAAAGTTAAAATCCTAATAACAAGGACATCTTGGTATGTTTCTCCCCTGAATGAACGTTAAGAACCTTTCTAAATCATCAGTGTTTTACTGCACAAAGGCTGTGAACTGCTCATGTGTTTGTTTTCGATGCTCTTTACATTTATTTGGCCTTTTTTAAGAATGGTAACTGGGGACGACAGCGCCCACCTTCAGGGCCCCTGCAAAGTGTTACACCATCTTATTTTCCTTATCTGCTTGCTCTAAGGTTCGTCCTCCCCAGCTGCCCCAGAGTAATGCATGAAAGAGAAATTTGTTGTATTCACATCATAATCTTCCAAAAACTTAGAAACAAAACTCATGCAAATATCAAAAGAAAATGTTTGTGTTTTTATTCAACTCAATGAGGAAACCGAAAAGATGCTGAGATTTTCTCAAGAAAATTTGAATCACTGATTTATATTGTCAGTCAAGTCAAAGAAAGGCTAGGCTGAACTTTCCAGTTCAGTTTCTGTGACCGATTAATATCTTGCTAGTCACTAAATAAGCTGACGTCATCTTTCCTATTAGACAGCAATCAGCTGCATCTATCCCACACAATCTATTCTCACTGAGAAGTACAGGAAGCATTTACAAAGCTTTGAAACAATAATTTTTTTAACACTGTTATCAGTTTTCTGCAAGTTAACCTCTACCTCTTAGATTGATAAAATATCCTGGACAATAAAGGTCAAAGTTGCATCACAAGCATGCACTGAAAGAAAACCCAGCAATTTCTTAATTTTCTGACAATGTATAAAATAAAGTCTGTTCTCTCATTCAATATAGTTCCCGAAACATTAGACAGAGCATTTAGACAAGAGAAACAAGTTAAAGGAATATGGATAAGAAAGAAGTTAAATTATCATTACTTGCAGCTGACAGGATATTCTACATAAAAGACACCACAAATTCTGCCAAAAGATTTCTAGGTTTAATAACCAAATGCAGTAGAGTGGCTGGATACAAAGCCAACACTCAAAAATCAATCGCTGGGGTCAGGGTATGTAGTTAAGTGGTGCCACGACTGCTTGGCAAGCTCAAGGTCCTGAGTTCAGTCCCTGGTACTGAAAAAGAAAAAAAAAATCAATAGCATTCATATACACAAATAAAAAACTCACTAAGAGAGACATTAGATAAACCACACTTTTCACAGTACCAACCCAAAACATTGAAATACGTAGGAATCAACCCAATGAAAGAAGTAAAAGATATTTACACTGACAGCTACAGCATTCTGAAAAGGGATTTGAAGAGAATGCCAGAAATGGCTTTTGGTAGAGAGAACCGATATAGTGAAGTGGCCATATTCCCCAAATTGTTATACAGATTTAATGCAATCTCAGCTAAAATACCAAGAGCAGATCTCATAGAATTAGAGAAAACAATCCTAAAGTTCATTTGGAACCAGAAGAGACCTAGAATAGCAAAAGCAATTCTATGCAACCAAGGTAAAGTGCCAGGGCCAGCCGGGCAGAGCAATGGGTCCTCGAGCCAGAGGGGTCAGGATGAGAAAAATGACTGACAGGACGGCGGGACCTTGGAAGGACTCATCAGTCAATACCAAGTGAGCACCGCGTTGATTTCTCAGGTCTCTTTTATACCCTAAAAACTAGGTTTGTTAAATAGCTTCCTCAATCAAGAGCAAAGGTTAAGAACAATCACAGGATATTTCAAGAAATCAAGAAAATACAGCAACTGGGGCAACCAATTTTCAATTCTTTAAAGATTCCTATTTATATTCTATCTGGGTTAATACTTCCTTAGGACTTTAACCTAATCACAACTATATATCATATATTCTAACACAGTTGCTAATCCATAGGAAAGAACAGGAGTTGTGCCATGTTACTTACTTATCTCACAAGTCACAGTATAGAGAGTGAACACAATCAGTCTCACCAACATGGCATTCTTATTTAACTGTTTGAATTGTTATCGTGCACACCTTGGGGACACAGGTCATTTAGCCCACTTCCTCAGGAACAAGCCATCTCAGAGTTAATTTTAAGTTAGCCAGGGCAGCAACCACAGAAGGGGGTGCAGATCTTTGTCATTGACCTTTGGTAGCCTCCTTAGCAGTGCAGAGCTCCTGATGATGACTCAGTGCAGCACCAGAGGTGACCATCTTAAAGGAGAATGGCTAAATTCCCAAGGTGCAGCTCCCAACAACAAAGCAGGGGGCATCATAACTCCTGATTTAAAATTCTACTCCCAAGCTACTGTGATAAAAACAGCATAGTACTGGAGGAAAACAAACCAGACCCAAGGATCAACAGAACAGACTAGAAGCAGAAATAACTCAAAACACTCAACACCTTACCTTTGACAAAGGGACCAAACACCTTCTCTGGAAGAAAGACAGCCTGTTTAACCACTGGTGCTGGGAAAACTGGCTTTCCACATGTCAAAGACTGAAATTAAATCCATATCTCTCACCAGACACTAACCTCAAATTGAAATGGATCAGAGATGTAAATATTAAAACAGAAACATTATGAGAATCAAGTCATGTCATATTCTGGTAAAAACTCTTAATGTTGAATGCGATTATGATGTGTATCCATAATGTACCAATAAAGATAACTTTTTAAAAATTCCATTAGATGGAAAGTATCATAAAGAATCAACAATTGGGATTATGTCTCATTTGTGTGTGTGCAGCAAAAGAACTCATCAACAGTGAGAAGAAACAACCCTCAGAGTGGAAAAATATTTTTGCCAGCTTAAACAAAAGACTACTAATACCAGAATATATAAAGAACTCAATGAACTCAGACATTCCCCCAAATTTAAAGACCTAATCCAGGAAAGAGCCATCTGAAATAAATAGACATTTCTCAGATGAAGAAATAGAAATGGAGCCAAGCCTGATGTGCACACTTACAATTCCAGCACTCAGGAGACTGACACAGGAGGGTCTCAAGTGTGAGCCCAGCCTGAGCCATAGAGGGTCTTAGCCAGATCCCACCTCAAAAATTAAAGATTAAGGGGCCGGGGATTTAGCTCAGTGGTTTCAGTGCCTGTCTCACCAAGCACAAGGGCCTGGGTTCGATCTGCTGGTAACCACATACAATACTGGGCGTGGAGACTCACACCTAGCAGCAACCAGTACCACATACCACAGTGCCAGGCATGGTGGCTCACGCCTGTAATCCCAGCACTCGGGAGGCAGAGGCAGGAGGATTGCTGTGATGTGAGTTGGAGGCTGAGCTCAGGGCCAGCCTGAGCTACAAAGCGAGACCCTGTCTCAAAAAAAAAGAAGAAAAAAAAATTAAAAAGAAGGGGCAGGGTTGTAGCTCAGTGCAAAGGCCCTGGGTTCAGTACTCAGTAACACACACACACACACACCCCTCTACCCCTACAGTGACCAGCAGTTCTGTTCGCCTAGCTCTGCCCTGGGATGAGCCTAGCTCCCTGCTACCTCTTCTGCTGTGTCTTCTGGGCCTGGGCTTATAATGCTGTAGGTACTCAATAAAACAGGTTGAGCAGTACTTCAGGGAAGCTGAGGCTCATGGCAAGATGGTTCCCCCGTTTCCTTCCTGTTTTTCTCAGAGACATATTCAGGCACTGAGAAAATGTGTGTGCAAGAGAGAGAGAGAGAGACAGAGAGAGAGAGAGAGGGAGAGAGACAGACAGACAGACAGACAAAGAGACAGAGAGAGAGAGAGAGGAGTGAGGCAGCTGATATGACAGAACTCATTTTGCATCTTGGCCTTCTCTGCCCACTGGGAAGCCGTCTTCTCTGCTGCTCTCTCTCCACCTCCTGTCCTTGTAGAGGGCCCTGGTTCCTCTTCCCATAGCCCCGTGGAGAAGCAGTGGTGGGTCTCTCGGGTGGGCACTTGGCCAGAGCTGGACAGTCACCTCTCCTTAAAACTGTCCCGTGGGCTGCGTGCAATGGCACAGGCTGTGACCCGAGCATTCAGGTGGCTGAGGCAGAAGTGTAAGCTGGGGCCCAGTCTGAGCAACTTAGTAAGATCCTGTCTTAAACAATAAGGGGTGAGTGAGCAGGACTATAGCTCAGCGCCACTGTCATCTAAGACTTCCTTTCAGACGTAGCTCCCCAAATAAATGTCACCAGGTTCTTCTTTTCCAGAATAAAGAGTTGAATAAGACAAGCAAAATGAAAAAGAAACAGTGCCACAATTCATTTCACGGTGAAGGTGAGGGATAAGGGAGAACAACTGGCTCCCCAGAGTGCACTCGGCTGAAGGAAAAGGAGGAAACATTACAAGCGAAAATAAGAAGAGTACACACACCCTGTGGGGTACATGACAAGCTCCCCGGAAGAGGCACGCCTAAGAGAAGCTTCGTCCTTCTATGATCCACACATCTGCGGAACTTCGTATGCGGGTCCTCAGAGCTCCCAGGGCCCCGTCAACCTCCCTTCCCAGCCAGTTTAAACTAAGCCCTGTCCTGTGTCCCCAGGGCCCTCATCCCTAGCACCACCACCACCAAAAAATAAAAGCTCTGCTGCAGCCAGTTCCAAAACCTGACTCTCCTTCTGAGTAGCCAAGTGTCGTTTTTTAAAGTTGACTTTATTGGTACATGTTGTGTGTATATTATTATGATCATATGCAACATTGAGAGTTTGTACCAGTACATGGCACATCTTGATTCTCATTTTATCCCATTCCCATCTTCCCTACATCTCCCAACCTCCTACATACATAAGCCTTTTCTTTTTTAACCGTCTGATTTTTTCTTTCCCTTCTTCACTTTCCCCTACCCGCCCTTCCCCTTTTGCTTTGCTCACTCTCTTCCTATTTCCCAGCACCTATCATACATTTTGGAGTTCATCTATGCCTCATCTTTAAGTGGCCACTAGTGGCCGCCCGTGTCTACAGAAAAAGCGAGCTCAGTTCCCCTAGGGGCCACCAAGCCTGCGGAAGAAGGCATGACAGCCCGGTGGCCATGACAGCTCTGCAGTGGGGAGAATCCTGACCAGTAGCCCGCGTCCTGCTCCCCTGTGCCAAACCAAGCTTTATTCCTGACTATCTTGTCCTCCCAGGCACGAGTGTGCATCTTCCTTGGGTGTCTGGGCAGTGTGGGGTGGGCGCAGGAGCCACCTCATCCCTCTGAGCTTAACGCAAAGCCACCGCGGGCGCAGTGGCTGTCTCGGCATCGCCGGCCCCTCAGCCCACCCTGGAGGCAGGTGGCTTCCTCTGCACCCCTGCTCTTGGGGCGTGGACCCTCAGTGAGGAATGGGGCAGTGCCAACTTAGTGCCATCTAGCAGCACAACTCTTAACCATTATTTCAAAGGGCTGTGCAAGTATTGCTATCGTCACCATAGGCATCAAATACCAATGTCTTAACTGAGAAACGTCTTACAGGAAGTGGTTTGTTCATTTTTATCAACAAATATTAAGAGAGCTTTTAGTATAGCACAGTCACATTTCTAAGCACTGAAACAGCAACAGGCAAACTGACCCAAGCCAAAACCGTAGAGCTCACGTTCCAGGGCAGGGAGGCAGAGGCCAAAAGCAACCAACATAAGACAAGGGAAGCGTGGTGAAGAGACAGTCATGGCTGCTCTGGAGAAAGCACAGAGCCATCACCCTAGATGAGGCAGTGTGTGAGCAGCGCCCCGGAGAGGAAGCCAGCAAGCTGGGAACATGAGGGCCTCACGTGCAAAGGCCCTGCGGTGGAGGCTCCCGGCCCACAGAGCTGGAGGACGGAGGAGGGCAGGCAGCCTGGAGGGGTGGATGCCACTCTAGAACTCTCCTTCCATACAAAATCCATAGCAAAATGGGGTTCGCTAGAGGATTTCAGCAGAACCCTTCTGTGTTCTGTTTTATATTTACAGGAAAGAGTTGAGCCTACGTCTTCCTTTCCCTCCACTATTTTAAGGCACATCCCTGTCTCCTTCCTCCTCTCCGTCTCCACTGCAGTTCTTCCTCAGGATGGCTCACTCCGTGCCTGACCCTCCTTTGCTCTCAGCTGCGAGACCTCTTCAGCCCGTAGTCCTGTCCACGCCCCGCAGGCCTCCGCTGCTGCCTCTTCCTGTCTCCCGTCTTTCCTCCAGGGCTCAGCCTCTTAGGCCCCAGCCCCAGCTCACCACTGTGCCCTCAGCAGCATGCCAGTGAGCCTCTGCTAGCTTGCACACGACATTAGCAAGACCCGAGGGATGAGGACTCGCCTGAGAACAGCTCCCGATGCCACCACGCCCAGCCTGGCTGGAGTCCGCACCAGGCAGAAGCCGGTTCCCCGCTTCCCCGCGGGAGCCTGCAGGCAGAGGGAGGGCCGAGGACCGCGAGCTTCGCTCCCTCCGTGGCTGGTGGAAGCCAGGCAGCTTCACTCCCAGAGAGTGAAGATGTCACATCCATAGCCACATTGCCTCATGTTGCAGACGCAGTTGAGGCTGAGTGAATAGGCTCATCCTCCTGGATTATCCAGACAGGCCCAGTGCAGGTGGATACACCGTGGAAGAAGAGGGGGGAGGTAAGAAATGCCAAGTGCATCTTGGGGAAAGCTGGTGTGCGGAGCGCAAGAATCAGGGCCAAGAGCACAAGCTGCCAGCAGACAAAGAGGTAAGTGAACCCGGGACTACACAAAGCACGTTCCCTAGGGACGTACAGACAGAAGCCTGTCTTGGGCGGCTGCAAGACCAGAGGATCCCTGCAGCCCATGACAGGACAAAAGGACAGATGTTCTGAGCTAGACAAAGGGGCGGCGTGGCTCCCTGGATAACACCCAGGATTCTCTGGGAAGCTATCGACATGCCACCGTGCCGGTTCAGAGAGCGCGGGTGCTGCAGCGGGGACGACACGCGCGGCTGCCTTAGTACTGGTCCTTCGTTTGTCCTCTGGGCTTTGTTTGACCTCTAGGGCGGGGCTCACTGGTGAGCACCACAGTGGTGACCAGCATGGAGGCTGGACTCACATCGAGCAGGATCCCTGCAGTGAGTAAAGCTCAACACACCGCAGCCAGGAGTGAAGATGGAGCAGCCACAGGCGGAGAGGCAGCCTCGACACTGAGAGCTGCTTCCGGGGATAGCAGGGAGCACAGGACCCTCAGCCCGGCAGGCCACAATCAGCCAGACCATGCCGGCACCTGGAAGGGGCACAGGCAGGGTCCCCCAGGTCAGAACCAGCCGGCCACACCTGTATTTTGGCTTTTCTGAGACCTTACGCACAATAACCAGCCTGAGCTCAACTGCGATTCTTGATGAGCAGAACTGTGGGATAGAAATGGCTTTGCTTCACGTTGCTAAATTGTGACTAATTGTTGGGAATCATCCTGTTTGGGAATTGCAGGGTCAAAACTGACCAGGCCTACCTGCCTGCAGATGGACTCTGGACTTGACTTTTGTCTTCATCTCTGGTAGCAACAGGGACTCAATGGTCCCACGTGCTGTGATGCTTCAGGGCAGAACTGCACCGGATCTCCCCCTTCTCAAGGACTGTTGCTGACATCTGCCTTGCCCTGAGGGATCCTTATCTACATAATTTCTCTAGGGCTATTGTTGGGGTTGAAATGTAGATCATAAAAGATGTGGTAGGCTGGGGTCCAGAGTCCTTGCCGCCCAGAGTAGCATGGATCAGACCCAAGCTCAGTTTCTCTAAGTCTCATCTCTGCCTAATTATTAATTATTTCGCTGTGTGCTGTAAACTGACAGGAGACTAGAACTTACTAAAAAAGTTCTAGTTACGTTCCCTTCCCCTGTTTACCACCACTAATGAGCTTTGGTCCACAAGTAGACAAAATGCGTTCTTGGAATGGAAAAGTTAAAGATGCATAAACATCATGGATGGGTTGAAAATCAGATGATGGGTAGGTAACTGCATAGAAAATGACGGTGGTAGGTGGGGTATGGATCGATGGATGGATATTGGGTGGGTGGGTGAGATGGGGAGATGGACAAGTGAACGGGTGGTATCAATAATGTATAACTGTTGGTCAGCTTTGCCTTCTTGTATCAAGTTTCTGAGACAATCAACTTAGGAAAGGCCTACAGTTTTGCGGTTCCAGCCCATGGTGAGCGGCCCCATTTGGGGGCCCACGGTAAAGCAGGCCGTCATGGCAGGGAGTGCAGACTGGAACAGAGCTGCTCAGCTCACGGCTTGGACAGAAAACATGAGAATAAACTGGGGCTCCCTCTCCCCTTCCAGATTACGTCCCCAGTGTTGTCACAACCCAAAAGGCTCCACCCCGTAAGGTCTCCACAGCCAACCCTAGTGCCTTCCTGACGACCCAGCCTTCAACACCTCCCCTGGGGGGCAGATTTAAGTCAACACTGCAAGGCTAAGTAAAAGAGAGGGAGTGGGGGGAGGCCGGGCACAGCAGCTCCCCCGCGCTGCCCCTCTGACCCTCCCTGGCTTCCTCCCACACAGGAAGAAGACCAGTGACTAATCATCCCTGGCTCAGCCACAGACACTCACCCAGGTGGATTCCCAGCGCTAGCCTTCTGAGGCTTTGCCTATATTCCAACAACGCTGCCAGGACAAAAGCAATTTTGATACTCTTTTTTGGAATTTCTCTTCAGAACAAATAACATATACTCTTCACATGTGTGAAATATTTGCAAGGCTGGACCTGCGTCTTAAACTGGGCCAATCACACAGACTTCTGGGACGCTCACCTAGAACGGAATCGACGAAGGATGGGAGCACAAGACATCAACTGGAAAAGGTGAGGCCTACATGGCAGTGACGACATTCATCCTGGGCACAGAAAACAAAGTAGGCCCTGGAGCAGAGACACACGAGGGCCAGGCGTCCTTGGAGATGAGATGACCTCTAAGCAGCAAATCTGGGTGCATCGAAACACCAACCTGATAGTCTCCCCAGTACGGCTTTATAGCTAAAAACCAATGACCTGTCTCTCAATTCCTTGTAACCCGAAGCTTCCTAACTAACAAGGTGACACCACAGGGCAGTGTGTACTACTTCCAGCAGAAATTGAGGGGCTTTATGAGAACCTCCTAAAAAGCTGGGCATGGCAGTGCATGTCTGCAATTCCACCTCTCAGGGGGGCTGGTACAAGTTCCAGGCTAGCCTGGACTACACAGGGAGTTCAAGGCCAGCCTGAACTACATTGTGAGATCCTGTCTCAAAAAATAAATGAGTTAAATAAAAAATTAAAGTTAAAAAAAATTTTTTTTAAAGGAATCTTTTCTTATCGCTAAAGGGCCTGGGAAAACTAGAGACAATCCCTAGATTTTGAGGAGATCCAGAAGACAGACACTGCGACGCCCATATCCCCGGACATGAACCCTAGAAATTGCCAAAACCTGACCGTTGGCCTGCAGTGCATGATCTGGCCAGAGAGGGCGCCAGACCCGGGCAAGCAAATCGGAAGGGCGTGCTGGAGCGATCAAGCACCTGGAAGTGGTCATCAACCGGGGCGGGCAGGAAGTTGTTGAGTAAGTGCCACAGCTTCTTGGCCTCTTAATAAGGATAACCTTGTGATCTCTGGCCTGAACGCTCACCCTGCATTAGCTCGTTCTCTTTCCTATCTCATTTCACACTATTTGCCCTCAAATTCACATCTCATGGTCCGTTTCTGGGGAAACCAAAACCAAGACCTCAGGAGAAGACAGCATGATTTCCAACCACAGGTCTGAGGGCGTGTAGGTGTCGGGACGTTTCTCGCTGCCTGTCCAGTCAATAAATCCATCACACTAGAGCTCTGGTTTTACTCATGACTGAGTTTCCTGCCTCAGACCTGAGGACAGGAGGCCGCAGGGGATTTCCGTGTCCTCTACGTGTTCACCACATCTTGACAGTGAAGAGAGGCAGACAGTTCTTAAGACTTCTTCCTGCTGCTCGAACTTTCCACTCCCTCTGACGATACCCCGGAAGGGGGTGAGTGGTAGTGGGAACCGGACCCCACATGATGTCAGTTTCATAAAGTTGGGGCTGGTAGTTTATCTGGAAGGGTAGTTAGTGGCCAACAGCTCAATGCCCCTATCTGCTTTGCTTCTCCACTTTACTTTATTAAAATAAAGTTTTGGGTTTTTTTTTTTTTAGGTTTTTTGAGACCGGGTCTCGCTTTGTGGTTCAGGCTGGCCCTGAGCTCAGCCTCAAACTCCCATCACAGCAATCCTCCTGCCTCTGCCTCCCGAGTGCTGGGATTACAGGCGTGAGCCACCTCGCCCGCACTGTGGTATGTGGTACTGGTTGCTGCTGGGTGTGGGTCTCCACATCCAGTACTGTTATGTGGTTACCGGGGAATCGAACCCGGGTCCTTGCGCTTGCAAGACAGGCACCGGAACCACTGAGCTAACTCCTCAGCCCCAATAAAGTTTTGTATAGAGTTAAAAGTTTATTATTTGGATCCACGGTTATGACACTTATTTGGTTTTTAAATTTTTATTGTGATTTAAAATTCATAAATTGAGAGAGCATAAAACCTAAATATGTGCCTGGTGTGGACAAATTTCTAACAAGTCCGTATGGTGCTGTAACCACCATGATCAAGATGTAATTCTGACAGAGTGCAAGGAAATCTATCCAAAGTGTGGCATCTTGGTATACTGAGTAAACAAACAGAGATTTCTGAAACATGGGCAGAGGGAAATTTTCTTAGCTTCCCGGAAAGTGGGTCATAGAATGCTCGTGTGACAGGTGTCCTGCCCAGTGCCTGAAAGCCAGAAAGAATCTGAACAAACAGGCCTTGCTAAATTCCTCCAGCCTACTACACTCGGTCATACTCCTTTCTGCCTAGTCATACTTCTCTGCAGCTCTCTATCCATCATTACATCTAAGCTTAAAAATCCAGTTTTCCCAAGGTCTATGTGTGGGTCTTCATTTCTCAAGGGCCCCATGTCACATAAAACTTCAGCTCGGGAAATTGGTATTCTTTTCTTTTGTTAGTCCATTTTTTGGATATAGGGGTATCTGTTGTGAACTTTGTGACAGGGGACAGGGACAAGTCTTTTCTCTTCTATGATTCCACAGTTTTAATTTTCACATGTAGGACCATGATCCATCTCAAATGAACAATTGTGTCTTACGTAAGGTAGAGACCAAAGTTAATTTTTTCCATATGAATGTTCAATTGACCTAGCACTTCTTGTCTTAAAAAAAAAAAAAAGAAAAGAAAAAAGATTCTTTCCCCTTCTGATTTGTCGTGGAATCTTTGCCATGAATCCAAGTGACCATAAACGTGAAAACACTTTCTTGACTTTTTCACTCCATCCATTTATCTGTTTATTCTTGCTCTACTCTCAGACTGTCTTAATTGCTCTAGCTTTGGAGTAATTCCTGCAAATATATAAATCCTGCAAATGTGTT
This sequence comes from Petromus typicus, assembly GCA_004026965.1. Taxonomy (NCBI): domain Eukaryota; kingdom Metazoa; phylum Chordata; class Mammalia; order Rodentia; family Petromuridae; genus Petromus; species Petromus typicus. The sequence continues at coordinate 14,742 of PVIR01024278.1, read as the reverse complement.
TTTATTCAGGGTTGCCTTGGCTGTTCTAAATCATTTCAATTTCCACATAAATTTTAGAATCATGATCTTAATTTATTACAAAGTAACCCCGTAGGAATCTATAGGCTAATTTAAGGAGAACTGATATCTTAGTAACATTTAGGCTTTCATTTTATGCCAAGGTATAGGTGTGATATAGACCTTCACTTCCTATGATCTCCTTTATCTTTATTTATTTATTTTTTTTAGGTTTTTTGAGACAGGGACTCACTTTGTAGTTCAGGCTGGCCCAGAGCTCAGCCTCAAACTCACATCACAATCCTCCTGCCTCTGCCTCCCGAGTGCTGGGATGACAGGCGTGAGCCACCACGCCCGGCACTGTGGTATGTGGTACTGGTTGCTGCTGGGTGTGGGTCTCCACGCCCAGTATGGTATGTGGTTACCGGGGAATCGAACCCGGGCCCTTGCGCTTGCCAGACAGGCGCCGGAACCACTGAGCTAACTCCCCGGCCCTCCTTTATCTTTATTTTTTACTTTATCTTCTCTCAGGAATGGTTAATGTTTTCACGATAGAAATCCTGATCGTCTTGCATTGTGTCTATGCCAGCCATTGGTCGTCTTGTGATGGCTTTCAGCAGGCTGAGGATGAGGGTACAGCAAGAGAAGGACAGGTGAGTGAATGTCTCCTTAAACACGGTGCTCCAGATAACAGTCCTGCGTGATGCCGGTGCCAGCCCCGGAGGTTCTACCGGACGCTCATCCTCTAGAACTTTATTTCTTTCTGTTTGTTCCTATATCTAAAGCAGCCCTGACTCCCAGCTCTGCTAGAGGAGGATGGGTCACCCACGGCCAGACTTGTGCCTAAAGCTCCAGATTCAGAGGCCTGGGAAAGAATGGGGTCTGCGTTGTCACGGGCCTGGAGAATTTCCCCCAGGCCTTCTGCTGTACCTGCACTTAGGAGTCACTTTTACCGGATCCTAAAGCATCACAGGAAACTGGGATTTTAAATCAGACCCAGTCAAGCTGGGGAAGGGGCAGTGGCCCAAATCCTGTGAGTCCGAGGAGGCCGGAAGTCCATCCACCAGCCCCCCGTTTCTTCATCTACCACCTCTTCTGTTTTCCCTCACGTTGGGGCTCATGACAAAAGAGAACGTGCATCATCTCCCAAAACTGCCCGCTATGGGGCGAGATGAAATTAGCATACAAGGCAAGAGAAGGCAAAATGGAACGTGGACGTAAACTGAAGCAAGCGAGGCTTGAGTAAAACCAGAGGCACTAAAAATGGATCAGAGCCAAGGAGCCGGAGAGCCAGGGTCACAGGCAGAGCCAGGCCAGACAGCAGATTTCAGATCTAAGCCCAGCTCTGCCTGATCCTTAGCGAGCCGGATTGTTTGACCACGGTCAGCTCTGTTGTTCCAGCTTCCAGCTCCGCCCCTCTCCTCTCCCCTCCCTCAGGCTACTGCCACACTGGCAGCAAAGTAATCTTCTAAACAGTGGCCCAAAAGGAAAGAAGTAGTCTATATGCAGCCTCTATATGATACACTCTCATATCTAGAATACTTGATTTTAATGTTAAATATTAACTATCCAGTTTAAGCAATCCAATTCAAAAGTGGGCTGTGGAATGAATAGATGTTTTTCTGAAGACAAATTGAAGGCCAGCAAGCACATGACAAGATACTCAGCATGGTCAGCTGGGAGGGAAATACCAATCAACACGACGCCCACATTTTGGCTACACTCAGTAAGACAAGACAACAAGCCTCGGCATGGATGTGGAGCAGCTGGAATCCGGAAGCTCTGCTCATAGCTTCCTGAAAACAGGAAGTAACTGGGCAGTTCCTCCAGAGGCCAGCAGAGTAACCTTGTGGCTCATCTGATTCTACCAGGTAAATGCCCAAGACAGTCAGAGCACTGCGGAGCACTCACAGCGGGAAAAAACCTTAGCGATGGATGGGTCTCTTCAGCTGACGGCTGAGTCACAACAAATGAGTACAAACCATGTGATTCCATTACATGAAACTCAGAAGCAGGAGAACCTGATTTTTTAAGTACATCAAAAAAAAATGAGTATCCATATTTTGAGCTATTTCCCCATGGGAGCTCCTGAGCTAAGGACCACAAGGGCTTCTTTCCTCTACCACCCGGGCCGCCAGGTTTTCTCTGCCTCTTGAGTCAGCTCCAATCTATGAATGTCTTTCTTCACTATGCAGAATCCAGGAAGACTCTAGATGCATATATTTCCAGCCCTCCCACCTGGAAAGAGCCTCTTGTTCCTTACTTATCCCTCAAAAATCCTAGTAAAGGCTTTAAATAGCCAGTGATTATATGTACAGGCTCCTGACTAGTAGCAAATAATAGTGTAGGCCCCTCCCTATAAAGCCTTGTGGCTGGAGTTGAGGGAGGAGAAGCTCTTCGAGGGATGTGCTGCTTCCATCCACAAGACAGATGGACGCTGGTTCCTTAGCTGTCTACACCACCGCCAAGCTCTCCTGGAATTCATGGACAGATGCCTCCAGGCCTTTCCAGACTAACAGTCTGCGCCTCCGTCCTCTCCTGGGTTGGTCCTCACAAGTAAAATCTTGCAGGCCGTTGGAGAAACACTTACAAAGTCCACCCCATTGCTGTCATTGCTGGTCCTGGCCTCTCTTCTAGGTGCCCAGGGGCATTTTCAACCTTCAAGGAATCCACACACTGGACTATAATTACGTTTGCTTTGCCAACTTGGCACTGCCTGCTAAATTTTAAATGTGTGTGCCTTTGACCGAGGAAACACATTGTATATTCATATAAACACACTCACAAGCAAACAAATACATAGATGTAGTCATGTTTATAGAAAGAAAACCTGGGAAGGGGGAATCAGATTCTAAATGTTTGTCACAAGAAAGCTACATAAATGGGTAATCCATGGCAATGGGATATTTTACAACTGTTAAAAGAATAAGGTTCTGATGCTAACACAAGTGCTAGATATGTCAGAGAGAAAGTTATCAAACATTATCTACAGGAACATAAGGGTATGATGATAATAGCAATAGTGATCTAAGTTACTGGGTGCAGGAGAAAAACGGAGCAGTCAGTGTCAACTTAAGGGAGGTTAGGTTCCAGGGTTCAGGGTGATTGAAAAGGACCTTCATCTTTCAATATTTCACCAATATTTTAACTTTTTAAAGAAAATGTATTTCTTGAGGATCTAAAACATCAGATAATGGTCAGCTTTTTAAGAAAGGGACTTAAAAGCTGGAGACGGGGACAGATGTCGTCTGGCTGCCTTTCAGGCAGATGCCTTGCGTTCCCAAGGTTGTTTAAGAATTCAGACTTATCTCCTCGCTCACTGACCCACACACAACAGACTAAATGTTTGACATGGGAAAGCTCTCAGGGACAAAGGAGCTCATTCAGCCAGACCTGACCGCCTGAGCTATCTCGGATCAGGAGACCCGGGCACGCTGCTTGTGCTGCGCAGGGAAGGCTGGGGAGCTGGTGACAGCTCTTCCTTCTGGGCAAGCGCTGCTCAGGTGGCCATGGCTCTGCTGGGTCAGTGCTCCAGTGGTCGGGGTGCAGGGGGTCGGGAAGGTGAAGCCTGTGTACCTTGAGACTTCACAGCCAGGACGCACAATGCGGAAGATGGAAGACGGGCACATCTTGGAGGGGAGTGGCTATCTGGAATCCTGTGCCACAGAGATCAGCACAGAACCTGTGTTGGTTGTTGTCTACGTGAGGTTCCCCCGGCCGGAGAGGGTGAGGCGCAGAGTCAAGCACAGACCCTGGGGGATGTTTCTGGAACTTCCGATTTATTCAGGCTTAAGTGTCACATATACAGCAGAAGGTCACAGGGCGGGGTGAAGGCTAGGAGGAAGGGAGGGTCTATAGAACTTTGTGAGTGGGGGGTCTATATGGCATTAGCTGTGGGGAAGGGGAGGCCATGGGTGAGAGACAAGAGGGGAGGGCCTACCAAGATGGCCGCAGACAAGTTCAACGTGGGAGCGAGTGTGCTCGAGCCCCTAAGGGTCTCCAAGTCTGCAGGGAGACGGAGTCTCAACCTTTAGGCTCAGGAGACAGGCACACGGTTCACTTGCCCTAGCCAGACTTGAAGCTCTCCCTTAAACCTGCACCCTAAACTTTGTTTAGAAAATAAGTGAACTATGGTGGAATACAAAAAGGGTAAAACTCACCTCTGGAACTGCTTCTCATCCATAGTTCCGGGGTGTCAAATATACTGATCCTGGCGGGCATCTATTACCATCCTCCATCTCCCGAACTCTTGATCTTGTAGAACCCATTTGTACCCTTTGAACAGCAGTTTCCACTCTCTCTACCACCCTAGCCCCTGCCACCACCCCCCTCCCCTCTGCGGGTACGTTCTGGATGACAGGGTTCTCCTACAGGTTGAATGTGTAGGGGTTTCTGCACTGCTTGTTATGACTGGCGTATTTCACTGAGAATCACTTTCTCAGGGTGCAGCCATGTCACAGCATGTGTTGGGGCTCAGAAAAAAGGGTAGCCCAGGGGGTGGCTCTTGGGTGTGCTGAAGGGGATTCCTCTCACCTGCCTCTGATCTAGCCCTTCTCCATTTAATTCATCCACGGCAGCAGATTGACTCTTAAGAGACTGAAGGTCAACGTCTCACCCAGAGACACTGCACAGCCTGTGACCTGTCCGGAGGCTGCTCCCTAGAGAACTTAACTCTACCCTCTCCTCTCCTTCATACCTCAGAGCCAGCTCCCTTCCCAAGTCCCAAGTCTGTATTTCTTTCTGGGTCTCAGAATACTTTATAGTGTCGATTATCTGGTATACTTTGAATTTCATATTTTGTGTGACTCCACGTATAGGCAAAAAATTAAAGTGGTTTTCTCCTGTTAATCTGTCCAGTGTTAGTGTATTCCAGAGATTTTAATTATAGGATCTTCAAAGAGTGGAGGAAAAGCTTGAAATGTCTCTGGGTCAGAAATGTCTTTCTTTTTATGAGCAAACAACATTCCATTGCATGGATAGGCCTCATGTTGCTTATCCATTCAGACATGTTGATTGATCCCATAGCTTAACTACTGTGGGTATTGCTACTGGAAATATAAATACTGTATACAAAACTCTCTTTAAGAGAAGTCATCCTGAGCTTTTCTGGCATGGGGTGAATCACCTCTAAATGAGATAATGACTCGCAAGTAGCCTTCTACCCCTCCAAGTATGTCCCCATCTTATGCTCACCACGTTTCATTTTTCACAGCCTGCAGGGAGGCCGGGCAGCTGTCACCTGTATGGAAGGAAAGCAGGGACGGTGCTCACAGTGTCAGCTCTCTCACCCTCCAGAGCCAGCGTTTCCCCTGATAGCCCACCAATGCCCAGCGCTGCCTTTCTCAGCTCACTCTCGGCGGCCCTTCTGCCATATGATATATTGTCTTGGAGTGTGCATTTGCACACGAGAGAGCTGTTTCCGGGTCTCCATACATATACAGGCTTGTCCACCAGCCCGACCTGCAGGGCAGTGCCCACCCTGGCACTGGTTTCCAACCTTAACCCTCAAGCCCATTAAAGCTCACCAGAAAATTTCAACATTCTTCCAAGAATATAGACAACGCCTCCCAGGTTGTTAAATGATATTATATACAAAAAGTTTTATCCCAGACCAATCTTTTATAGGTTGTTGATATCAAGATCTCGTGTAGCCCCTGTGAAAGAGCTCACCGACACCGAAGGTCCGGGGAGCTGCCACCCCCATCCCAGCTTGGTTCCCAGGACCTCCCTGATCACTTTGGATCTGTGACAGTAAAGCAAGGTCCCCAGGATGGGGACCCGCCCTTCCCACAGAAGAACCTCTTTTCTTCTTCCAGGGGAGCACTCCAAAACCAGTGCAGCCAGCCTTAATTGTGTATTTCCAAGTAGCTATATGGCAGGATTTTGAAGGTTTCCCTTAATGGCTTTAAATCAGTAAATGCTCGAGGTAATGGATGTGCTCGGTGTCCTGGTCTAATCATTGCCCAGTGTGTGTGTGTGTGTGTGTGTGTGTGTGTGTGTATGTGCTGAAATGTGACGCGGTACCCCAGGAGTACATACAATTACTGTACTATGTCAGTTACAAAGAATAATAATTGACAAAAGTAAATTGACAGAGAGTTAGAGTAGATGTACAGGGCCACCCATCATAGTGAGAAAACACATCCCTGTCCTTGCTGGGTGCCTTGGTGCCTGTGCAGCCTCCCACCAGGCAGCCCGCCCTCCCTGCTCAGCCCGGCCTGTTGCCCTGACTGCCCCCAACCCCCAGAACTGCCCTTCCTACTTCATTGCACAGAGCAGCTCAGAGCCTCAGTCTGTACCCCGCGCTGGGCCCCAGAGGCCTTGTGCACAGTCAGACACACCCCTCTGCCGGGCGCCTCCCACCCTGGGGAAGGAAGTGGGCGTGGGCGGGAGAAGACACACCCTGCTGGTCCTCCAGCCCTGCTCCCCAGCTCTGCTTCTCAGAGATCCGAGGCTCTTGGTTTGTCAGGAGAATGTGCGCCTCAGCAAAGGCTGGGAGTGGCCGGCTGCGAAGGCCAGAGCTATGGCATCGAGGCTTAAGAACACCCCGAGGACCCGCTGCTCCCGCTAGGACCTGCCCTCCCCAGAGTGGCACCCAGCTCAGACTCTGCCCAGAAGTGAGGAGAGGGAGCTGGGAGGAGCGTGGAAGAATGAGGTGCTTCTGAGAGTGGAAGAATCTAGAACTTTGAAGCAGAGTCCTCCGTTGCCCTTATTTTCACAGCTAATACAGTTGTGCTGGGTACTGAGGACAAGATTTTGAAAATGCATCCTCTTGAAGCACAGGGTCCGGTGTGGGAGACAGGTGTGAACAGGCAGCTCCATCCGTGTTGCCCTGGTGCTGGGAAACCCTCGGAGGGACCTGAGCGGAGGATGTCCAGCGCGACCCTGTGACCCAGCAGACAAGACAGATGTTCTGACTTCAAATGTAAAAACCTAGAAATAACAGTGACACCAACACTGAAAATAAAATTCAGGTTGAGTAGGAGTTAGGGAAAGAGAAAAGGGTGGGGTGGGAAGGTGTTGGCGGGGGTGCAGAGGTCTGGGGGCAGGGAGAGGTCCTTGGGCCCAGGTGCCCGGGACTGAAGGTGGACAGCTGGGAAGGCAGAAGACCACACCCACAGTGGAGACAGGGTTGTTGGCCAGCTGATGGGTGGGGTTTTAGTTAGAAGGTAACTAGAAGCCGTGAGGAGAGCAAGGGAGCTGCTGGGAGGGGCCCGCAGGGCAGAGGCTGAGGCACTGCAGGGGTAAAGGGAGAAAGGTGAACAGGAAGGAAGTCCTGAAGAACCCTCGGGTAGATGTGCTTGTGGGCAGAGTGACAAAGGGTGGGGCCGGATAACCCACGTGTCTCCAGACAAAAAGCCAGTCCTCGGGCACCGACAGTCATTGGAACCTCGCCCTGTGCTCCCTGGGAGGCGGCTGGGTGGGGTTTACTCCTGGGGCTCCCGGTACCCTCCAGAGCGCCTCAGGACTCTCCACAAGTAGCTAAAGGACATTTGTGACTGCCCTCAAGGACCACAGAGCCTCCACAGAGCCTCCATGTCCCAGGGACCCTGGCATCTCTCACTGGACCATGTTAATATCCCTGGCTGTCCCTGTAGAAACGGCCACCGGACACGAGAGAACAGCATGTCTGAATCCACCGTGGGGTCTGGGAGAACTGAAGATGGAGCCTTGCGAAGCTTTGCCACTTCCTCACAGCATCTGGTGCCAAAGCCTGGCCAAGGGAGATGGGCCCGCGTGGGTGCAGCCTGCCAGGGTTAGGGAAGGGCAGGAGTGACATCAAAGGGCACTTGGCTTGCGTCCAGAAGAAGCTGGCTACCCAGTGTCTGGTTTGCCAGGCCCCTTCTGCACAGCGACAGCGGCTCTCCCCGAGTCCCATTGGGCTGGCCTGCGCCTGGCCTTCAGGCTCATTTGTGCCTGCAGTAAAGGAGGAACCGTCGTGGCGCCTCGATACTATCAGCTGTGGGTACTGCTGCTGCGGCTCTGCCCGGGGCATCGCTTGCAAACTGTGCTGTGTTTCTGCCCTAGCGCAGGTGGTCTCAGCAGTGTCCCGGGATGCTCAACACAGGCCGGTGAGCCAGGCCTTTGACAGCCCGCCTCGAGCCCCGGTTCCCACTGAACACAGCTCTGTCTGCCCTGCCATGTCCTCCTCAGTGTCCCCAGCCCCTGTGGCCGTGCTGGGACCCCCCACCCACCTGCTCGATGGGTCCCCTCTCTATCACTGCTCCACAAAGCCATTCCAGTATTGGGAAGTCCAGGCCAGGCCTCAGGCCCCCCGCTCTGTCCCTTCTTTCAGCTTTAAGGACAGAGCTCCCCCTGAGCGTGGAGAAATGTGTCACCTGCTCTCTGGGGGAGTCAGAAAGCACCTTCTCAGAACCCAGCAGGCTCTCATTTCTAGAACTAAAATCATCTAGAAAATGCAAAGAGGATGGTGGGCATCTGGCAGGTGAAGACAGGTGAAGACAGGTACTCGGCGGGCTGCAGCGTGTGCGGGGACCAGTTTTGCTAGTAATTCTAAAGAAGAGCCCCAAAGTAGGAGAAGTCAGGTCAGGAGGCAAGAGCCCCATGGGAGGCTCAGCCACGTGCCCTGCTGTGGCCTTCCACCTTGAGCCTGTGCCCTCCCGGGGCCCCAGCGCCAAGGCCTCGGGTGTGTGGTCAGCAGCCTCTGCTGGGCTGTGCAGGCACCTGGAACTGGGGCCCAGCCTCTTCCTCGGTTCTGGGCAGACAGGCACGGCCTCTCTAGCCTTATCCTGCTCTCCAGGCTCTCACAAGTGCCCCATCTATCTGGGTCTGCGTCCTGGCGGTTGGCACACCACCGCCCCCACACTGTGTTGGGTAACTTCCAGCGTACGGCCCAGGTTCCAGTGCAGCAGGCAGGCCCTGCCCAGGGAGCCCTGCAGCTCCCCAGCCCGGCCGCTGCTTTGTCCCTAGGCCTCCCCGGATCCTCCCGCAAGGGCAAGGGCATGGGCAGTCCCAGGCTGGAGAACCCTGTCCCTCCTCTAGTGGGCACCAACCACCCAGCTGCCACAGAGGACAGAGAGCTGGTGGCACGGGGCCCTCCCCGTGCTGTGGGCTCAGTGTCCTTGAGAAGAGAACCTGCAGAAACGAGCTCCAGCTGGCTTGCGGGGACAGACCCCGCAGTGGGGCGGTGCCAGCTCCGAGGCGGGGGTCGTGGGCGGCAGAGGACGATGGGCAGCAGTGACGGCCAGATCTTTGTCACACTGGTTTACGGCTTCCGTCCTTCGCCCTCAGCTCCCTTCCTGATGCTCCGCCCAGCCGGAAGGTTAGGGACGAGCCAGCTAACCGCAGCCTGCAGTGGCCCAGGGCAGCCTGGGTAACCAGTTGGTTGGCAATTAAGAGAGCCAGCTCTAGAGGGAGACGGGGTCCCAGCCTCACCCTGCAGCTCTCCGATCCTGCTTCCCCATCTGCAGAGTGGTGATCTCACTGACCCTCCCGGAGGGCTGCTGAGACACCAAACAAGGAACTGTGGGCAGCCCAGGGACAGGGCCTGGCATGTAGATAGGAGCTGCCTCCACGGCCCTGCCTGGCAATGGCGCTGAAGAACCAAGGGCCCTCACAGCCAGCTTTGGGGGTCAGTGAGGAGATGCTTCCTGCCTGGAGCTGTCTTCATCTGTTACTCCCCTCGGCCTCCACATCTGCAATTAGAGATCGACTCCTCCAGGGTATGCCAAGCAATGTGCCATGCCACGGGCTCTGCACAGAAGTGCGGTACACCACTGTCCTTGGGGCGCAGAGGGGTCCAGCTAGGGCTCGCTTGAGGTGAGGGAGAGGAACAGATGGAGGACAGGACTGATTTTTCACCAGCTGTAGACGGAGGATGACTTGGCGTGTCAGGGAGCCATACTGACCCTCATGGGGCTGAGGGACCCCACAATCTTGCCGTTCCCCAGGCTTCTCATCATCACTTCTGGGAGCCCAGTGTCTACCCCTGAGGAATGAGTACCTGTCTCTTGTGGTTGTCGTCAGGATCCAACCAAAGGACTTATGCAAAATCTTTCAGCCAGAACTGGACGGAAGGATGTATCATTCTGCTCAGGCTGCCGTGCCGGGGAGCACAGACCGGGTGTCTTAGACAACAGAAAGTGACTTCCTCGTGATTCTGGAGGCTGGGGTCAAAGGTCAAGGTGCCCACAGGTGGATTCCTCCTTGCCCCCCACCAGGACTTGGTGACGGCACCTTCTCCCCTTGTCTCACGTCGTCACACCTCTGTGTGCACCTGAGTCTTTCTCTCCTGTTTCCAAGCAGAACTCAGTCTTGTTGGCTTACGGCCCACTCTCACGACCCGTTCTAACCAGTTACCTCAGGAAAAATCTGCCTGAAAACACGGGCACGTTCTAAGCCAGGGCTGGCCAACCGCCCCGAGGTCTCAGGGATACAGGAAGCCATAGGGTCTGGGAGCTGGGAACTCGACATTCACATTCTGAGGGGTCACAGTGCAGCCTGGGACAGCTGCTGCTCTGGAAAAACAGCGCAGAATTCAGTTCTGCACACGACTCACACCGCAGTTTGGGAGTCCAGCCCAAGAGCTGCACCAGGGACCCTTTTTATTTTGAGAGAATTTTAACACATGCCTTCTTTAGGGCATAAGCAAAGCAGCCCAAAATCCTGTCCATTCTGGGGGTGGGAGAGCAAGAGATGTTAAAAAATTAAATCGTGGGCTGGGATTTGGCTCAGTGGTTCTAGAGCCTGCCTCATAAGAGCAAAGTCCTGAGTTTGATTCCCAGTACAAAAAAAAATAATAATAAAAATAAACTATGCATTGTTCTAGAAGATGATCAGATGTATTTAAACAGAAAAACAGTACAGTCAGAGTCCGGAAACAGAGACGGAAAGTCTGAGTAAGATGGGCAGAGGACGTCGGCCTCAAGGTCTGACAGGGCCTTCCAGGAGGCTCTATGCGGCCTGCGTTGCTGTTCACAGGGACAATGTCGGAATCCCTGGTTTCTGAACCCCCACCTCTCTGCCTAGCTGTGCTCACTCTGGTATTATAGAAAAAGGGGGGGGGTCCCTGCCCCAGAGGACCCAACAGTGACACCTGACTCTGCTCTGCACCTGCTGTGTGACACTGAGAATCACCTAATCTCTCTGAGCCTGTGTCTACTTTACAAGCTTGATTTTTTTTTTCCTTTAGGGACAAGTGACTTCTCCAAAGTTCCTCAGGCTACTCCTTCCTGTCCTCGGACCCAGGACTGGACAGACAGACAGCACATGTGGCAGCAGGAACTCAAGGCCAACTTCACTTCCTCAGGCAAGAGAGTGAGACGTCTGTGAGTGAGGCAGGAACAGCCCCGACACACCTGTGTCTTGTCCTGTTCCCTCTCACAGAATTCCTCGCTGTCCAAGACGCTAAAACACCTGTACATAAGGTGAGGATTTGAGACAGATGAGCCCTCCCTTATCCTCAGATGAGCTTTGAATAAATCCTTCTTCCTTTCTACCAGGATAAACAGCCTCCTTCAGTCTACACTGTGACAAGCAGAAGAACCTAAGACTTTGAGCCCCTGCGGCTGGGTAAGGAGACCCCGGAGCTCGCTGGCTCCTGCTGCGCCAGTCAGGCGCCCAAGCTCTCTGGCTGAGCTTCCCCAGCACCCTTATGGTTTTGGGCTTGCTGCCCCGGCAGGCTACCTGGTGTTTTCCTGGAGCCTGTCCTGGGTTCTCTGGCACCTTACGGGAGTTCTGGGGTACTGCTGTCCGTAGAGTGGGGACACCAGCTCCCCAGGGGCATGGTCAGTACTCGCCAAGCCAGGCTTCCTCCCCCTGCCCTGCCCCAGGACACCAGCAGTGGTCTCCTCAGCATTCGGGGTAAGGAAACTCCTGCAGGTGAGCATGCAAATGCCTTGACTTCCAGCCTCCTAGACTGCCAGGGCAAAGTGCCACGGACAGGCGGCTTAGGTCTACAGGGCCATGCTCCCCCTGAGGTGGCGGGAAGAACTCAGGCCCCTAGCTTCTGGTACTGTGCCAACAGTCCCAGGGAAAGATCATCAGAGCAGTGCCTGGCAAATATCTGTAATCGCAGAGCTCAGGAGGCTGAGGCAAGAAGATCCAAAGGAGTTTGAGGCCACCCTGGGCTAAATAGTGTGTTTGAGGACAACCTGGAATGTATAGTGAGACCCTCTCTCAAAAAGCCAGAAAAGAATTGAAGCCATGCCAAGCCCTTCCTGTAGTATACACAGAAGTTGTACCTGTAGTGTACCTGTACGTGCCTGTGTCCATGTTTTCCCTCGTCAAGGACAGAAGCCAGGGCAGGGGCCTGTCTGATTCCAGTTTTACCCCCTCTTAACTAATTGGATCCGTAATCACCCTTTTTTCTATACAGGATCCCAACCTGGTGTGCTGGGGAGTAGAGTTTTAGCAATGACTTTGGAAGGGGACACAACTCCCCGCTCACCATGACAGCCCCATCTGCTCCAGGCCCCTGTGACCTACAGGACTCCCCAAGCCTGTCTAGCATTTTGTGGCACAAAAGCCTTCAATGCCCAAACTGGAAGAGTCCCAGGAAACAAGTGTGCCGTGCAAGGAGGATGTGTGAGAGGCTGGTGTTGCAGGTGGTAAACAGGAGTCAGCAGAGCTGAGGAAGTTAGAAAAGTTACCAGCAAGAGTGCCGCGGACAGGTTCAAAGCAGGGTCACGCCATCAGGGTGGAAGGCTGAGATTATTACATTTGATTTTAGCGTGAGGCTGGGGCTGGAAATGTCATCCGGTCCTGGTGGTTCCCCTGTCCATCCACCTGTCTATTCTGAGCAGGGCAGGCATTGTTTGAGGACCACCCTAATGGTTTTATTCGACAGGGTCCAGTGCCCTTGCCTTTGCTATCAAGTCCTTCTGGGTAAAATTCACTGACAAATGTATAAAGATTGACTAATGTCAGTGGTTCAGGGGATCTGAATAAAATAAGAGGGTTTGCACTTGACAAGGATTTTTTTGATGTTCTGTTTGGGTAGGAGAAGAAACGGTGTTCTTGAAGACAGACAAGCAGGTAGATTATCTAGTGATGTATGTGTAGGCTTTGCGCTAAGCTTACCAAATGGAAAGTTAACATTTCACCACAGACCCAACGAGGCTTCACTCGCCCTTTAAAGGAACGTTGGTAAAATGTCTTCCCCATAGTATGGTCAGTCACTCCTAGGTGGGGCCTCTTCTGATGTTTCAAGAGAAGTCAGAAACTAATGTTATGTGAAGTCTGGTAGCTTTTGTGTGTGTAACTAATTCAACAGGGTTAACAACCCCCTACATCCCCACCTGAACGCATCTTCCTGGGAGCTGCCAGGTTGACAGTCCTTGAGGACAGACCTGAGCCACTCAGGCTCCGCCCAGTCCCCAAGGCCAGGAGAGCAAAGCAAGGCATGCTGGGAGCAGGGCGGGGGCAGGCTCTCCGCTGCTGTCTTTCTGGAGAGTGGGTGATTTATAACCAAAAGAGGTTTTATTGGCCCGTGATTCTGGAGGCTGGGAAATCCAAGGACATGTTGCTTGTTGGCTCGGCTTCTGGTGAGGGCTTTGTGCTACTTCAGCTTGCGGCATACAGCGGAAGCGGGTGAGCTGCAGTGAGAGGCCTTGTGACTAACTACGCACTTGTGATAACGTGAGGACTCACTCAGGGAGCAAGGCCTTCATCTTCCACTGACCTAACCACCTCTTCAAGTCACTGCTTCTCAATGCTGTTACACTTAGGACCGAGTTTTGGGGGACCCTGTTTCCAGCCACTGCAGCATGCTAGTGAAGAGTAGCAAGGCAAGGATGCTGACATGGGGATGGGCACTGCAGGCCCCACTACCCCGCCCTGCGGCCGCCAGCACCACCAGCTGGGCTATCTTCCTCCCACCACTGGCACAGGGCACATAGCACTGCTCCCGCCCACTCAGACCGGGCCTGGTGCCTCCTAAGGCAGGACCAGCTTCTCAGGGACTGTGCCGAACCACAGTTCCACTGCCAGTGACTCGGGAATTCCAGAAAAGAGTGACACCGGCCAAAGTGGGCAAAGGCAGGCATTTTGGCTGGTCCCAGCCCGGTGCCCAGGCAGCCGCCTGTCCAGGCTTCTGCTTGCCTGGTTCCCTCTGAGCAAGCCAGGCCCTGCAGATCTGTAAGGGGAGAGAGAAGGGCAAAGAAGAGGTGATGTGAAGGACAGCAGGAGCTCTTGCTCCCCGCTTGCCAGGCTCTGCAGGACTGGAGGGACTGCTGTACCGGAAACCAAGTCCTTGCTGGGAGCTACGCCCAGCCTGTCCGGCCCAGGGAGCCACTCTGCCTGCCGGGACTGGCAGAGCTCGCCATCCCTGCTCACGCGTGCCTTCTGAAACCCGAGGAGGGGAAGAGTGGGGAGGGTCCCCGCCCCGGCCAGCTGGCCCGGCTAATTTTAGCTCTTTCCCAACCTGAAGAAAGCGCACTAGTTCCTTCATCCCAGAGAAGGCACAGGGATCAGCGGTGCCTTCACGTGTGGTGTCCGCCACCCTGACCTCCCACACGCAGCGCCTCTCTTTGTGCTCTGCCCTCCCTGTTCCAGCCCCTCTGCTCTCGGGAAACATGCTCTGACCACCACCTCATAAGGAGAGCTCTCCTTCCCTAGAGCAGGGGCAACTCAGGTCAGAAGCCACAGTGACGCCCGCTGCGTCCCCAGCCTGGCACAGGGCTGGACCCGAAATAAACACTCACTGGATACGGGCAGAATGAATGAATGAATGAGAACTTTATTACACGGTGGCACCAAAGGATACATGAAGGTTAAGTCTAAAGT
>PVIR01024277.1:14122-26132 GCA_004026965.1 Petromus typicus | reverse complement strand
AAACATCTTCAAATGTGTAAGCTTGTTTTTTCTAAAATGAAATAAAAGTAATAAATATTTATAGAGGCAGCCTCTTATTTTATAAAATCTCTCTGCAGGAGAAGAAAAACATGAATTTAATTATGGCCAACAATCATTGAAAATAGTGTGAGAAAATGGCTGCTTTGTCTGGAGGGCTTGCAAAAAGTTATACCAAACCATTTCTAGGCCACATAAAAATGAATGTAGAATATTCCTTCATGAGAACTCGAATACCCAGTGAGAAATTAGCCAAAGGAAGCATTTCATTCCTATTCAGTTCCAAAAGAGCAAGGCACAAGAAGTCTAGTTAGACAACCCTTCCTTGATTAAATTTCAGCTATGAATTAAACATGAAAACCATATAAAATAACATTATTGTAAAGGAAGATAGCACATCTTTTAAACCAGATTTATTTCTGTATGATGCTAGAATTCTTTTCGATCTCCTAGCTATTTTTAAGCACCAAACATGAGGACAATATGTTCTTAAAAAGTAAAATTTGCAAGTAAAGCTTTCACAGATGTTTTTAAACACTTGAATGGAAATGAAATGATCTTTGGCTATAAAGTTGTTCATTTTATTTATTTTGTTTCATTTATAAGTTGCATGTGTGCTTTTAATTGCAGAGAGCAATTTATAATTTTGGAAAATATACTAACTATACTTGTGAAATTTTGATATCAAATTGAACCAAATTTTTAATCAACATAGTCTGCTTAAAATCATGAAATACATTAACTGAGGAAAAGAAAGCCGGGAAAGGGAGAAAGGGAGGGGACGGGAGGAGGAGAAGAGAGTGGGAAAAACCCAGATAATTAACAGGTAAGAAGAGAAAGAAGGGAAATTGTAAAAACTTGTTACAAGTCAACACTCAGAGCTTTATCCTGTGAGAGGCCCACGACTTTATTTCAAAAGATGTGCCAAATATACTACCTCAAAAACTGTATCAGCAAGGGGAGGAGTTTGGAATGCTATTCCTGCTCTGTATCTGCTTGAAAATAATTACTGGGAGTATCAAGGAGTTCAGTTCTAGCTACGTATGCACTGGAAATCTAAAGCAACCAATTTAACTATATTAAATAATAATTATTTCCAGGACACAAGTCCTGAACTTTCTTAAAGAAGAATAACAAAGTCCAGAAAGTGCTTTATTGTTCTTGACTGGTTAAGATAAAACCTCTAGCCATGCGCAAAATATTCTAGTGAAATCTATGCAGTGTGAGTTTTATTTGTCTTTCAAACATGTGTCTCAAGCTGCTTTAAGGAGTGAGCAGGGAGGAGGCCACATGGAGAGAGTGGGGAAGGGAGGCAAAGAGAGACACTGTGTATTTGTGTCTGTATGTGTGCTGTGCACATGTCCGTGTATGATGCCTCTGTGTGTGTGTGTGTGTGTGTGTGTGTGTGTGTGTGACTATATTTGACCCCGAGGGAAAGTGCATTATCAGATCATGTAAGTTCGATACTTCTTTCTCGAAGCAAACATTTTTGTGTGGTTGTCACTTGAGTTCTAGAGATGCTATTGCTAATAGGTCCAGCAGTAGAATATTAGGGCCAGAAAGATTTCAGGAAAACATGAAGATATTTCTCCTATTTATATTTGTTCATAACAAAAGATAATTTGTAGTTATTTTCTAAAAGTTTTCTGAAGATTCAACTATTCTTATTACTCAGATTAATAAGATTTAGTTACCCATTCACTATGTAAAATATTAGCAAGGTAGCAGAGATGAGATTAGAGATCTGAAATAACATATTTAAAAAACATATCTATGCAATGCCTAGAAGCTAAGTACTGATAAAATACTAAGTGAGATAAGAGTTCAGTAAAGTAGTTTGAGTTCACATTCTCTCTATGCAAAAGTAGAATTACCAACTCAATTTCAAAATACTATGTGAAAGAATAAATCAAGTAATAAAATAAATTGTACTACAGATGCAATGGAAGGCTGAGGATTCAGCCCATTAGTATTGCACCTTTCTCACAGGTGGAAGGTCTTTAGTTCAATCCCTGGTACCAGAAAGAAAAATTATTCAATTATCTTTATATATTACCTGTTATTTCTTATGAATTCCTTATATCATTTGTTTGGTTATGAATATGCATGGTTAGATCCCAGATTATCTTATGTTTAATGGTATGAAAAGCTTTAAGTATAATAAGTGGAGAGGAATGCAAAGATTCTAGCAGCGCATCTTTATTATAACATTCATTTGTTATAACTGTTCATTATATTTGTTATAACTATACATCATCTGTGATGCACATCACTTCATTTCACAACACAACACTGAGGAATTTCTGAGATCTGCATTCCAATTCTAGACCAGAAGCTGCACGCCATGAACACTTACTAATAATGAACAAGCCAGGCAAGAATATGGGTTTCAAACTACTTTACAGGTATAACATGAGTATGAAATATAGTATTCTCCATTATTATTATTATTATTATTATTATTATTATTATTATGTGCTATTAATTTTTAACATATAGTTCAGATTTGAGGCACACTGGTCCATAATGAACATGTAATATTGCACTGACTCTTCTACTCACTTTTAAAGTGTCTAATTGATAACTTACAAGTAACAGACCTCTAAGTAATGATAGCAGGTACAGTATGAAAAATCCATATAGACCTATATGGAGAGTTTGATTGCACAATGGACATTTTCAGGATACTTTGGGGGAAGAAGATAAGCATGATGTATACAGAGAAAGCAGATATGAAGCAACAGAGCTGAAGGTAGTGAACTGATGGTGCTCTCATTGTTTAACTGTGCAACAACAATTAACCTGCTTAAATATAATAACCATGATGCATATTGAATGTACTCTGCAGTCTGTAATCATCTATAGCAGATGAAAAAGATCAGCAAGAGAACATATAGAGATGATTAAAGGACCAGAAAATAGTTAATACAGAAAAGGTTCAACAGAGATTTTGTGTCATCTTGGTTTGATTTGCTTCTGGTAATGGAAAAACTAGAATGTGGAATATCTTGAATAAAACATCCTTATGCCTAATTTTTCACTCTTGGTACTGACTCAAGAAGTGTTATGGAGGAAAACAGGCTGGAAATCTGCCTGATATTGACAATTTGTGTTGTGCAGCAGCTACCCTCTTTGAGGACAGGGAGAACACACCTTTGCTGGTCTCTGAATCCTTGTGGTGGACCCAGGTGTTAAAATAGGTACACTGGAGAGAAAAGAGTGAGAAAACTAGACACAAGGAGAGTCTGAGGAGATTCCTTTCAGAAGCCGTGTTATGAGCACAGGAAAAACGTTGTCAAATCTGGCTAAACTAGTTATTGAAAATAAGGCCATTCATGGAAATTGTCTGAAACAGTTCTAAAAAGTATAATACACTGGGGCCACCCATTTCTGGTTGTCCTTCTGTCTCTCTTAGAAGCTTTCATTCAATAAATTTTTCCTACTATTAACCTCCGTTATTCCTGGAATTCATTCTTCAATTTTATAGAACACCAACTCAAGCTCTGAGGATGGAACAGATTTGAAAGTAAAGCAAAATCAAACTAGCCCAAAACCAGTCTTTCTCCACAGTTCAAGAGAGAGAGAGAGAGACAGACAGACAGACAGACAGACAGTGAGAGTGTCTATTAAAATAAAGCCAACAGAATTAAAAGCCTACACAATTCTTCAAAAAGAAATGCTCCCTTATTTTTTTTATGCTTTTGAGGACTGGGAATTGTAATAGTAGGTAGTGAAATTATGAGATCAGACCTTGAAATTTCCTTTGGAAAATGGGACAGGTCTTCACATATCTTTCCTCACAGGATGGGGCACATGGGTAGAATCCTGAATAGGCAAAGACTGTACACTTTTATAGCATTGTTCTTCTGTGACAGAGTTCAAGTTTTATGAAAAAACTGTGCTCAGTAAAAGATATAGGTCAGCTGGGCTCATTCTTTTGTTTTTAGCAAAAGTAGATAGAGGAGCAATGACAAGCCTTTCTACCTCCACCCCCACCTCCCAGAGTGGCTCACTGTCTGGTTGATTTGCAGTTTGACCAAGTTTGCCACTGCAGAGGTTGCGCCATCTCCAAGGGGAACAAATGATCTTGAGAAGAATGATCTTAAGAAGAAACCTCTTATCCGAGTGAACAACATGCCCTTCTTCCCAGATCACCAAGCAAAAATGCACTTCAGAGATGGATGCAAATCTAGGTGTGTAAATAGTAAATAAGGACAGACATCTGGATTGCAACCCTCAGGTGATTTCTGAAATGGAGACTGTTGCTTCCTGAGAGGAGAGGACGGAGGCAGGTTGCAGGATGGTTTCTTCTCAGCCAGCCAGAGATGAGTAAAGTTTTCTGTGGAATGTTCAGGAGAGTCGGGAAGCACATGTGAACTAGCAGGTCAGGCACTATTTTAATTATTTTTCTTTCTCCAATGTTAAGAAGGTTTATACTAGTGAAGGTACAGCTTTCTTACATAAAAACATGTCCTGGCTTACTATAAAGTTAGTTTCCACTTGTGAGCACTCATTTTGCAGAATCACATCGCTAAATCTCTGTATCTAATGAGACAGAAAAGCTGGGTCTTGAAGTGAAACTGTTGTAGTTGCTCTCTCGTCAGTCATCAAAGTCGAATTAGTTCAACAACTTCCAGCGATCGGAACCCTGAAACAATTTTGTGAAGTCTGAGCTTAAACACACCTACAAACTTATGGCAAGGACTGTCAGGAGAGATCACAGTTTCTGGGATGGCACATGACCGGAGACAAATACCAGAGAGCAGAGAAAAATGGAGCTGAGTAACATAGTTATTTCCAAAAATGGATAGTTAATTCCTGCTGAAAATACATCCTGGGAAATACTACAGATAAGTTAAAAGAAATACTATGATCTTAAAAAGAGGTAATTCTTAATGGTCTAGCTTCATGGAGAACTAATGATAATCCTTCTATTTACATATATTCATTGCCCAATAATTATATGAGTAAAATTGATTTTTAAAAAACTCTCTTGATGTTTGTGCAACTAGTTATGTTCTGAAGTATTAAAATTAATGGCCAAATAACCTGTCAAACTGTTTCACACTAATTTAAGAAAGATATAGGTATACATTAAGAGAATCTAGCCTTGATTCACTCCTAATAAACATATAGCACTCAGTTTAAATATAGAACAGGAAGTAATAGCAGCAGTAACTGTGGCATTTATTAAATCCCAGCCATATGCAGGACATCTTGCAAAGTGTCTCTCCTGTATCATCCCCTACATTCCTAATGGCCATGTATGAAATAACTGATAGCATGATCTTCATTTCTTATGAAAAAGGCCCTTTGGCTCAGGAATATGTACTAGCAACCTCATTTTCTACAATCCTGCCTGTAGTGCCGTCAGGCTTGGAAATGAGGCCAGCTGACTGTGATATCACCTAAGTATAACAATCTACACCGACTGTCAGTCCACATGCACTGATTCACTCAGAGAGGCCAAATCAGGCCCATAAAATAGACACCTTGAAGGTCAGAGTCAGATGGAAACATGTTTAGATGGGCCGGCATGGGGAGCTGGGGCTGGGCCTCAGGGAGAAGTAGAAGATGTTCGACCATGTGCCCCTTCCATAGACTTCAATGTGCAGTTCCAGGAAGGGCTGAGACTCAGCCTGTGCATGTGATTTTGTGTGTGTTCTGGTGAAAGAGCACCATCCTTATCAGCATTATCCAAAGGCAAAATGGCTTGCCTTTCAGGGGCACGAGGCCTATGGTTCAGTTCAGATCTAAATTACCCAGTAGCTACAAAGGCACTGCTACAAGGGTATAAGCACCAAATAGATATACAAACTGAATATTTAGGTATCATCCCAGCCCTGGTATTGTATTATCTGATTTATCCAAATGTTCCAATTAAAGAGAATTCAGTGGGGTTTGGAAAAGGAGAGATACGAGTAACATGTATTTTTCTAGTCTCTTTAGCTCATAATAAATACTTGGAAAATCCATCAAAGGAGCAAAATGATATTTCGACCGACAGGTCTCACCCAGCACACACCCGGGGCTGTGTTCTCCTGTCGCTTAGAAACAAACGGGCCCATCCGGAAGGGAGCCTTAGTGATCGTGATGCCGAAGAGCTTGGAGCCTCCTCGCAGAAGTGAGCAGTCAAAGCGAGCTTGTCACTGCTCATTAGCCAGAAATAAAGAAAAAGCTAAAAGAAGAGGAGAAAAATGGAAATTGTCCCTGTGCCAAGATGGATAAGATCCACCGGCTGAGCTCTGTAGCTGGAGGGTAAGGGTAAGGGACCACCGCTGGCAGTACTCACTGCTGGCTGGAGTCCGCAAAGCGGGGAGTATTTACCTCTCTTCTTTCCTTTGAAGGGATTTCTGGCTAAAGAAACGGTGCGCTCCACCTTCCTGGTTCCTCCCCTCAACATATGTGCACTCTGACTGGAGGCAGCTAACCTGGGCTTTTCTCCAGTCAGCGCATATGGTTAGGTCACGGTGGCCGAAGGGACTGAGACGGAGATTATGGATTCCAGCGTCATGGAGAATAAATCCATCAAACGCAGGTTTCCACACGTAGGGTGACTGAGCAGCTCTTCGCAGTTTTTGCCGCATTTCCAGTGTTTTCCAGTCCCCCGTCCCCCGTCCTCTGTCCCCTCGCGCTCTAGTCATCTGTCTAGATGACTGTGCAGCGCATCTAGACAGAAACGAGGTAGCAGCCGAAGAGCAAAACACGGCTCCAAAATGTTTTCAAGTAACTGAATGAATTTTGTAGAGTGTGAGAATTGTTTTACAGAGAACAGCAGTTGAGGATTCTCGAGGCACCCAAGAATAACAGTGCCAAGAATTTACGGAGCAGCGGGGCTCTTCTGACAGCAACTGCGCAAGCAGCGAAGCTCCTCCATCACCTGACGTCATTCTGCGCTCTTAGGGTGCAAGTGGGTCCCCAAGTGCGGCCGAGGCCGGCAAGAGTGAGTTCACATAACTACGTGAAAGCAGAAATCCACAACTGAGCTTTCCTGAGGCACGGAATTCAGGATATAAAGTGCCGTGGGTGCCAGGAAGTAGTACATGGCAACTCTGACCCAATTCACCACCCACCTAAGTCCATTAGGAAATAAATGAAACTGTCTAAATAAAGAGAGGCAACTAATTGAGGTAGGATTTCCAGAACAGAGAGAGCTGCGACGCTAATTAAAGGAGCCTCCTCACCTCACGCGTGGAGGAAGGAGCTGAGCGCAGAGGACATAGATTCCTTCTGTTTTGCACGACAATGACACCATCTGACAAGTCAGACATCTGTCCCAATGACCAAACATATGCCTGGCTCGGTTTAAAATGACAGAACATAAACATTTCATTGAGAATTGTGGGAGGACGCGGCAGATCCAGAGACATGGATGTCAAGGGAGGCGGGGTGAGAGCTCTAAGACCCATTCTCCGTGAGAAACAAAAGAGAAGTCTTGGGTGTTTGGATTTCTGAAATCCAACAGTCAATAAATATTAACTGAGGAGAACAACAGACATGAAAATAGACACCTAAAATGCTAATCACTAGACACTAAATCTCCTGGTTTTTGCTTCACCTTCTGATGATACCGTTCAAATAACAAGCCCCCCCCACACACACACAATTTTTGGTTGTTTACTTTGCAACTCTTGTATCCATTCAAATCATTCCAGCATCTACCTCTCCCTTTCATTTCAATGGCAAGCCAGGCAAGTAACAGTAATCCCTGTCAGCTATGAAATTAAAAATTAGAGAGAGAAACAAAAAACTAAATAACACAGTTCATGAAGGCCCAGCAGAGTTTTAAGTCATAAGTCGACACAGACAGACCTCTGGTTTACTAGGGAATGTTACCTACCCACAGATAACATTTGGATCAAGCCTTGTATTACTGTCCTGGCCAAACTATGACAAAGCTGAGAAATTGCTTAAGCAAAAACAAGGACAATAAAAACAAAGGTTTTCTAAATTACTGTTGCCTGTGTCATTAAATTTCATATTGTGCATGGAATATAAATACATCACTTTGTTCTGCATGACAAGCAGGGGTGAGCATTCATACATTACTCAGCCACTTAATTAAGTGCCTGGGATATTTGCAGTTAGCAGAAACTAATAAGGGAATCGCATTTAAATTCAAATCACTCCTTAGGGTAGCTGTCTGCAGCATAAGCGAAGCTTACTGGGCTAGATGTTTCGCTAAATGCTCAGCTAAAACCTTCAATTCCCCGTATTCGTGGATAAAGAATAATTCTACTCAAGAGGAAAGGTGAGAGCGAAACACACAGTCTGTTAGGGATTTGTGACTGACGTTTTATTTCCCCCCTGTTTTATTATTTTTTATTATTTATTTATTTATTTATTTATTTTCGAGACAGGGTCTCGCTTTGTGGTTCAGGCTGGCCCTGAGCTCAGCCTCCAACTCACATCACAGCAATCCTCCTGCCTCTGCCTCCCGAGTGCTGAGATTACAGGCGTGAGCCACCACGCCCGGCACTGTAGTATGTGGTACTGGTTGCTGCTGGGGTGAGTCTCCATGCCCAGTATTGTTATGTGGGGACCGGGGGTCGAACCCAGGTCCTTGCGCTTGTAATACAGGCGCTGGAACCACTGAGCTATATCCCCGGACCTTCCCCCCTGTTTTAACTACCCATTTTATCCATTACTTTGCCTCCTGGTACAAGGGTATGATTTAGGGCTTTGCTTGCACAGAGCAAGAGCTTCCATAACCAAACAAATGACTAGGCTGACCCTCTCCATGGCAGCCTTTCAACAGACCTTACAGTGATGGTCCCTGTACCATGGACAGTAAATAACAGAATTATAAAGTCTCCATACAGAAAAGAGCAAGCAGGAAACAAAGCGATGGAGGGGGGTGGGTCACGGGGTGGGGGGCAAAGAACAAGGAGGAGAGAAGAGGATGGAGTCACATTTTTCAAAGGTGAAGCCAAGAGCTTAATCTTCCAAACTTGGAGGAATCACTACTGCCCAAGAGTGGGTTTATTTTTAGCCTTTCATCTTTATAAATTTTAACTTTTCTGGACTAAAACAGTCCCATATGGCTTCAAATCTGCCCTTGATTTCAGTCAGCCACCACAGAGTTTCTTCAAAATTTCAAAGCCATCTGGTCGCCAAGGAACGAGTGACCTCTCCATGTCCTCTTGGTGTATCCTCACATAAAATTTGATTTTTCAGCTTTAGGAAAGTGGATGCTCAGGCCCCTGAGCAGTTATCAGGGGCAAAGGTAAAGGTGCATGAAAGACTCCAAGAAGTGAAAAGCAACACTCTCTAACTCAGGCACAGAAAAGTGACTGCAAAAATCTCATATTCAGATTGCACACCTTCACTCCTCTCCTGACAGAAATTATATAATTTCACCCACCGCTGTGCTTAGTCTTGCTATGGAAAACATACATTCCTAAATTCCAAACTGCAATTCCCAGTCGATACACATCAAAGGGAAGCAGACTATTTTAACATTGCATTTACAGTGAACATAATATTTTTGGGTTAGATGGAAATTTGGCATCTTCTGTAAGTCATAAACTCTTTGAAGCATAAATTCTGATCATCACAATAGGTACTGTCACACAGCGTCACCTCTGATATTGTCAAGGTACCATCTGGCATTAGTTATACAGCCGTGAATGGAGAAAGTGTAGGTCTTACACCTGACTCTTAAAAGTACAGGGTTCAGTATTCAGACCAGCATCATGAATCATTCCAAGACATCTCCTGGGTGCATTCTACATACATACAGAAATATGGTTTTGTGGATGTATATAAAAACCATTATTCTCATCTGATCTAGTGAGAAGAAAAAGGAGGCCTATGCTTCTATTATACATCCATTTCTACAGTCTTAGATCTTTGCCATATTGTGCATATATTCACATTATTAGAGGAAGTAGTCACTCCATGACAAAGCTAAGTTTGCCTGCATGTTTTCAAATGTTTCCCCAAATATTGCTTTCAAATACCATAAAGTCAGAAGGCTTTTAAATACTCATCTATCAGCACTAAGACCTTTACTATCATTATGAATTACAGTCTTCTAAGTCTATAACCTACCTCACCTCAAGTTTTTGTGTAAAGTATTTGTAGGGACAGTTTCATTTTAGAGTCAACCTACTCCTAATAGGATCGATGAAGAAAACCTCTAATTGGGATAATTTGCATCTTAGAGAACATTATTTTAGATTCTCCAACATATCAGATCAGTATTTAGAAGTGGAAGAGTCCGTTATAGTGGACTAGCAGGCATAAAACAACCCTAAACATCTAATGCAATAAACATTTATCATTAATATCACAGATCAGTGTGAGGCTAGTTAAAGACTCTGTTACATGAACTGAGAGTCCACCTTGTTTCATTAGGTGATTCAGACACATTCTCATGGGACTATATTTCCTTCACATCCAGTAGGAGAAATTTCATGAGCCAGACAGAAATGGACATGTGTAACTTATAAGCCCATATCACTGCCATCCCTCAGTAACATGGATTTATCCATCTCGGTAAAGGAAACACGACAAGTATTTTCTAAGGAAGAGAAGTTTGGTTACTATCATTGTTGATTGGACCATTCTTTTAATTACTTTATTTTTTTCCTTGCATCCATACTTCTGGTCATGCAATGTTGTAATACTTCCTGGTCTAGTGAGCAGTGTTTCCTTATTCATGGGGATTTGTTTTCCCCTTCTAGTTGTGCTAGAGAGTCTGAAGAGCCCCGAAGTCACCGCAGAAGTTTCCACAGTGCTGAGGGAGTTCAATTTGCCCTTCCATTTCCTTCCTGAACCTTTGAAAATTATACAGCACAAGAGAGACAGACAAGTGAAGTGGACTAAAAATTGAGCACACAGGAATCCAGCGAATCTCAGTATGAAGCAGAGCCACCTGATCCTCGCGGCCTGTAATGTCGGAGTAAGACAGTGGCTGTGTGCGGCTGAGCCGAGGTAGGAGTGGCAAGCTGTTCCCATCCCATGGTGGCAGGAGCTGATCCACATATATACAGGGCAGTCTCTGTTTCAATATGTGTTTGTGAGCAGTTATAGTTTTACCATCCTTCACTGCAGTTCATTTCCAAAAGAATATTTTGATTTCATTTTAATATAAGAAATTGTTGTACTTGAACAACTACCAAGATAATTGCAAAATCTTTAAAAATTTGGTACAATAGAATGAGTCAAGACTAAGGAAGGTAACTGAGATAAAATATTGTTGTTTCACAATATTTGTCCTTTAATCTCCTGAAAAATCATTTACCTTTCTTAAATGCCACATAAAGTTCATTATAAAACTGAGTGCATTCATAAGAGTGTAGTAATTCTCTAGAAGTCATTTTCAGATAGTGATACCCATGACATCCATTCAGCTTTTTGAATCATCATCCAAGAGTCATTACTTTTTTTATTCAAATCTTTGTTGGTACATCATGAATGCACATCATCATCACATTCAATATTGAGAGTTTGTATCAGAATATGACATGACTTGATTCTCATATTTTCCTATTCTCCCACCCAACCTGCAACCCCCACCCCTATATACATAAGTTTTCTTCCCTTTTTATTACTATTACATTATTTTTCCCCTCATTTTTTACCCCTATACCCTCTTTCCTTTTAAATATTTTCTATTTCACAATACCTACTCTATATACTAGAACTCATTTGCATCTTTATTTTCTCATGCCAGAGAAAGGATATGATATTTACACATCTGTGACCTATTTATTTCACTTATGAGGATGTCCTCAAGGTACATCCATTTGAGTATAAATGACTCAATCTTATCATTTTTTTGTTTTGTTTTTTTAAATCTTTATTGGTACATTAAATATATACATCATGATTGCACTCCATAATGGGGATTTGTACCAGTATAAGACACAACTTAATTCTCATTTTTTCCCATAGCCCTACCCACCCTACCACCCCCCCATATACATAAAATTTGTTTCCTTACTTTTTTGTTACAATCTCAACATTGTCCCCTTTCACCTTATTT
>PVIR01024277.1:0-14022 GCA_004026965.1 Petromus typicus | reverse complement strand
TAGGATATCCTCAATCTTATCATTTTTAATGGCAGAATAATACTCCATTCTATAAAAGAACCACATCATTTTTATCCAATCTCCAGTTGATGGACATTTGGGTTATTTCCAAAATTTAGCAGTCACAATCACAAACTGAGCTACTATACTCACAGGTGCATATATGTTTCTGTGATATGAATCTTTTAATTATTTTATGTATATACTTAGCAGAGCAATGGCCAGGTCAAATGGGACTTCCAATCTTAGCTTTTTTTTTTTTTAATCTTTATTGGTACATTACATATATGCATCACGATTGCACTCCATAATGGGGATTTGTACCAGTATAAGACACAACTTAATTCTCATTTTTTCCCATAGTCCTACCCACCCTACTTCCCCCCCATATACATAAAATTTGTTTCCTTACTTTTTTGTTATAATCTCATTATTTCCCCCCTTTACCCTATTTTACTTTGAGCATTTTCTATTTCACAATATATAACATAAAATTCTAGTACTCATTTACATCTTTATTTTCTCATACCAGAGAAAAGATGTCACAGATAGTACATATCCCAATCTTAGCTTTTTGAATAATCTCCACATTGATTTCCACAGAGATTGTACAAGTCTACACTCCCACCAACATTGGAGAAAGGTTCCTTCTTGTCTGCAGCCTCGCCAACATTTGTTGCTGGCTAATTCTGAAATAGCAGCCATTTATTTGGAGTAAAATGAAATCTCAGTGTTGTTTTCATCTGCATCTCTCAAATGACTAGTGATGTTGAGAATTTCTTCATATACTTGTTTGCTGCTCTTTCCAAGAGTCATTTCTTTGTGACTGTGAGATTTCTATCCTTGATATTTTTTCACAATTCCAACAGTGTACCTCCAGGAGCTGAATTATTTTTACACTAGTCATGAACTAGAAAAGTGCATTTTGTCATTTAAAATGTGCTTTCAAGTTAAACCTTGAAGATATATCTATTCAGTATTTATCTCCTTCTAGGGAAGAAGAATAGACCTTTTAAGTTTTCCTAACTCTTCTAATGTTATATATTTTTCTGAAAACTATGGGAATCTTTCTACAGAGTTCACATTATCTTCTCTAGATCCATCAGTCAACTCTATAACTAATGTAAATTCAGTAACTTTAGTTAATAAATGAAGACTAATGATATAGAATGAATAGGAAAATATATCTATTCATATGTAGAGATGTGATTTAGCTTTATATTCTCAATTTTATAATGAAATTACAACACATATGAGAAAATAATTTATGTACATATTTATTCTAATAAAAGAGGCAATTCATTTGTACAATATGCATTAAAATCCTGAGTTTCTTACCAGTTACTGTGTTTAAAAGTATTTAAAAATCTAAAAAGTTATCATATTCTATTTTAAAAATATTACATTATTCCTCTAATCTCAATACTAAGGAGGCTGAGGCAGGGGGTGGCAAATTAGGGAAACCCTGTTTCAAAATTAAAAATAAAATTGAATCAAAAGGCTGGCACAATAGTTCAGTGAGAAGATCCTGGGTTCAATCCCCATTATCATAAAAAAGGAAAATCACATAATGCAATTTTGAGGAAAATAAATTATTTTAGTTTAATAAGTAGAAGGTATATGCTTGGCGAATGTAGCATAGCATAAATTGTCTTTCTGTAACTGAAGTTGAATAAAAAAGTTTCACTGTTTCCTTTTACCAACTAACTATTGACCTTATAATCAAAGACCAAAGAAGCCAACTCAAGATTAGTTTTGTTTTCACTCCTAAAACATGATTCAAATTTTAAGTCAATACAAAATGTCGAGTTTCCATTGGGATTTAAAAAATAAAGACATAGTAAGGACTTGCAATGGGTACTCTCCATGGTGCATGAGCTCAGTGCGACTCATGACACCTACTCCACCTACTGAGTCAGCCTGGTGGTGGGTGGTGCTGGAAAGGGGAAAGTGTGTGACACATGCAATTTCCATGATCCAAAATAGGTTCTGGAACACTTGGCTCATAAAATGCATTTTTTTTTCTATTTAACTCTTCTGCTAAAAATTAGAATAAAATGTTTACCATAAAAAGTTATTTTTTTTCTTTTTCTTTCTTTCTTTCTCTTTTTTTTTTTTTTTTGACACTGTCTCACTTTGTAGGTCAGGCTGGCCCTGAACTCACTATGTAGCCCAGGCCAGCACTGAACTCACAATAATCCTCCTGCCTCTGCCTCCGGAGTGCTGGGATTACAGGCATGAACCACCACACCCAGAACTGTGGTATATGTTGCCGATTGCTGCTGGACATGAGTCAAAACGCCCAGCATTGTTGTATATGTTTATTGGGGATTAAACTAGGCACCTTGTGCTTGCAAGGCAGGCACCAGAAACACTGAGCTAAGTCCCAGACCCCCCTAAAAAAAAAGTTATTCTTAATGTAAAAATACTTCTATGAAAGTTGAGTTTTTTTAAAAAAAATTATCTTTATTGGTACATTATGAATACATGTGATAATCACATTCAGTTTAAGAGTTTGTACCAGAATATGACTTGACTTGATTCTCATTTTTCCCTTTTCCCCCCACCCTTCATTCCCCCACCCCCTATATATACAATCTTTTATTTTTTTCTTTATTATTACCACA
The DNA here is from genome assembly GCA_004026965.1 of Petromus typicus. Taxonomy (NCBI): domain Eukaryota; kingdom Metazoa; phylum Chordata; class Mammalia; order Rodentia; family Petromuridae; genus Petromus; species Petromus typicus. The sequence goes on along the minus strand of PVIR01024277.1, from coordinate 11,395 downwards.
TTTGTTTTCCCTTTGTTGTTTACCCTTCCACTCTTTCCTTTTATATATTTCCTACTTCACAATATCAACTATACATACTACAACTCATTTACAACTTCATTTCCTCATACCAGAGAAAACATACAATATTTACACATCTGTGACCTGTTTAAGCAAAATGAGAAGGCTGAGTTTTTACTGGAACATAACTTCGAACTTTCTTGTTTCTCCATCCATTTTTAATTAGACTCTATGCATAAGATTAACCATTCCCCCAAGATGAGATTTCCATGTTTTTGTAAAGAATCATCAACCAGGTGACAAATCAGCTTTAAACAGGTCTTAAATCAGCACAGAAACTGAAGTAAGTGCTTTACTGCCAAAAGTGCAAAGACATCTGTTACTTCTTCCTTAATTCAAGTTAAAATTGCAACCACAAGCACATTCTTTCCATTTTATCTCACTCTATCATCAAGCTATGAATAAAATGATAAAAAATTACATAATATCATATATTCTGAACCCTACAAGAATACATTTTTGGATCTTTGAGATAAAGAACGGCCACATATATTTGTATGTATTATTTGAAGGCTTATGTTGTTTGTTATTTTTCTCAACTTCTATGCTACATTGAACATCCTTAATTCCTATAATGTATTAAATTGAATATATAATAAGTACATAACCAAATGTCTCATCAATAAACATTGTTTTCCTTTTTTATAAACAAAGTATCAGGCAGAGCAGTTGGTTAGCCTGTGTAGGATTCTTGCTTCAGTCCCCAGGGCTGAGAGGAAAATATCATTCAACATCATCAGTTTTGCATAACCACACCAAGTTTGTCACTGAAATTAGACTGGCCTCTGAACTTCTCAGCACATATTAATCCAAATCAATATGTATTAACTTTAAAGTGATTTTAAAATGTATTATTTTACTAAAATCATTATTTTATCATTTTTTCTTTATTTAATTGTAATTTGTTTAATAGTTATTGTAAATGTATAAACTGAAAGAACTATTATAGTCTAATATCAAGCATTAATCAAACAATAATTATTTCAAGTGAATAATTTGGCTTGTGTAAAATGTTTCTTGAAACTGCAATATTTTCCCCTCATATTCTCTTTGGTAACCTTTTCAAATCATGTTCTTTTCTCCTCTCTCAGAGACAATCTATATTATATCTCAAAGTGTACATCTACTATGTAGTAGGCTTATCCACACAGATCCTAGTTCCTAGTTGTACATCTGGCCCTGTTCCTAATTGTACAACCTTTAACATAAAATGTTGGCATTCCATAATTAATTGTATAGAATAATCTGTTTTCAAGCTGAAGACTGTCTTTTGAAAACTGCTTTTGTATATAAACATTATTTTATTGCCCTAGAACTGTATAATTGATTGTTTTTTCAGGCTCTGATGTGCATATCTTTATCTGAAGAGTATGTGAGCAGTCTGAGAATGTTCTACTGCTGTCCGCATCCTGAATCCTGAGATCAGAGAAAACTTCCCAATGCTTGTCCAGTGTCCTCCGCAGGCCATCTGAAATCATCATGATTATTTCTCCTTATTTCCCCCACCTGTTTCTTTTTTTGTGGTTAATTTATCAGCATTTCATTTTTACATGGAAAATAAATGCCTCATATAAAATATAAGCCATATCAAGTAGATTTTTTCTCCTATGCAATAAAATTTTTCAAAGACAAGATTTTCTAAGTTTAGGATAGTGTCCTGAAGTTATTTATTTAATCAATCTTTCTTCATCTATTTTTTTGTTTGTTGTTGTTATTTGTCCTCTTGAATCTTTTATAGGAAATATATTCAGATCACTTCTGTTGGGTCTTTCATCCATATCCACCTAATTTTCATTTGAATCAGCTGAACGTTTTTCTAGTATTTCACCTTCTTCACTGGAATAATTTCCCCACATTAACATGATGGCTACTTGTTGCTCCCATTGTTTTAACTGAATGACATTGATGCTGTTTCATATACTGTGTACTTTTTTTTTTCTTTTTAATTGTATACCATTTATTTAGCTTTTATCTCCTTAGGAACAATTGTGTCTTTAAATTTTCTAACCCTTACACTGTGTCTTAAGCAAGTTGGTTGTGTAAAAGAGAAATGTGACTTTTCAGATTTGTTTCCATAGTAGTAGGAAACATAACATGAATATTTTAAAATGTGCATTGATGTGGCCAAGACCTCACAGCCACCGAGAAGGGGTTGTCTCCCCCAGCATGGATCATAGTCTCCACCAACATATGGTTGTCCGTCTTCCCCTGGAGAAGCTTCACCATCACTGTATCTACTTTGAGATGACACAGAATTGCTTCAGAGACAATATAAACTCTTGTTTCTTTCAAGATATATAGTGGAAAGTCTCATCCACTAGAAGCACTTAATCATGGCTGATGATGGTGACAACATACAACAGAAATCATGTTTTTAGCACATTGTTGCACAATCTTTGACTCCATATGGAGATCTACAAATGCAAAATGACCATGACTATTAAGAAACAACTAACAATTTTCTTTTCAAATACAATGCTCATTAGAAAAGAACAGTGGAGTTCATCTAGTAGCTACTATATATGCCAAATAATAAAAACTTAAATAACAAAATAGTGAATCTGAATTTTTTAGGTGAGAATCGCTTGACTTGGATGAAGAATAGAAGATATGTGTGTGTATATACATACATATATATACACAGACATACACACACACACACACACACACACACACACACACACATATATATATGGTCATTGTATATTTATAAAACTAATTTTAAAAAGTGATTTCACAATATGCTCCTTGATAATAAACCTTTTTTAAATGAAAAAAAATTTGGTTATGAAATTTGTAACAAGATTTTCCAAATGGTGATTTAATTAATCATAAAATTAATGTTTGAATAACCAAAGCCAACATAAATAAATGCCACAAATGTAATTCACATTTTTATCATCCATTACTTTTTACTAAGAAATTTGGTGCACATCATTAGCATTGCTCTTGTTGATACAAGTGTTACAAACTATATTTTCTCAGCTGGTTGGAAGGAAGGAAATGGACACATGAAGAAAGGGAAGAAGAGGTGAGGCTTCTGACTTCCTGATTCACTTAGGGCAACAGAGAATATTAAGATTCCAATTAAATTTTTTTTCTTTAAAAACACTCTTTCCCTTTTACACTTGTCCAAAATCACACATTTTTCCCAGAATAATATGCTTTTATGAGAATTCTATTATAGAAACCAACATTTTCTCCCAAGATACTGTATTATTGCCTAAATTAATTAATCTTAACTTAGAAATAAATCCTAACTCGATCCGTGTGCTCGGTGTCATCATGATATTATACTTTAATCCTGTCACTGTATGACTTTTCTCCTGGATTTTTCAGATCTTTTTATCATTATTTTCATTGTGAAATGCCACATCAAAGACTGAAATCATAGGTAATCCCAACATGCACTTCTCTAATGAAATTACTACCACACTCTGGTCTATTTCTCATGTATATATATTTTTATCTATATCATGACAATATTTCACTTGTTGATATGAGTGCTATACTATATAACATATGCATATCTCTATTAATTTATTTTTAACAATATATACACATCAAGCTTTTGGCATACAGCTAAGAATAGTTAACAAATATTTTAAAACTAAATTGAACAGATAGTTTTAATGATAAGAGCTAAATAAGACATCATACCACTATGATGTAATGAGAAAGCTTTAACTTTAGACCTTAATGCTTGAATAGTAGTTTAAACCTGCAGAGAAGAAATGACCATCACATACTGTATAACAGTAAGAATCATCAGAGTCATATACTTTTGGCAAGAAATACTAAAGAAGGTCCTTCTCTCTGTGTATATGTAGAAAACTCCTCTTATGAATTTAGTGATGGCTAAATGATGCCTCACAAAGCCAGCAAGACTGTTTGTCATGAGACTTGTGATTGTGCTGTGAGCCTTAGCTAACCAGAGCTATTCTTGCTGAATGATATGGAGTTCAAGAGGATTTAGAATGTCCCCTGGGAATTGTTCCAAGACCTAGATCTAGAATATTAGATATCAAAATATCTTGAGTATTATTAGATTACTAAATGACCTATTTTTTTCTATCTTCATTTCTCAATGGGATGTAATGAAACTATTGTAAGCAGCCATAACAAAAGAGAAATCAGAGAACCCCACTCCTCTGTTTGTTTCTCTTCGATATTTCCATTTTCTCCTGCAATCTATTGATGTATTTATTTAATTCTCAGTATGCTGTGGTTCACTGTTTCAAGGTATCTGTCCATATCAGATTCAAATCTGGTACTCAATGCATCCATTTTGTATCTCTGAGCACAATAATTCCCCAGTCTGTCCTTTTCTCCACAAGAAAACCATTCCAGAAACCATTCTTATCTTCTTTCTTTCCTCAACACCTTAGTTTTCATCACCTATGCTTGTGTATACCACTTCTACTTCTGAAAGTACAGACACTGAAGACTTAAGAATACGGTGTAACTACAACTATTTGAAAGGAAAAATGATATTCATCTCATTTAATAAACAGTATTAACAAATAGAGTGAAAAGCATGAGATAGAATAAATTAATGTTCTTAGCATTGTGTGTATATTCAAGTGTCTTTTCATCCCAAATTTACTGCATAACTTTTAGCCAACCTAGATATTTCTTTAAACTTCTAAAGCAAAAGTAACAAAATGAGATTGGCAGCAGTAACATAAATTTCCACTAAACAATAGAAATGTCTCGAGAGAAATATTCCTACTTTGAGTTGGCAATCTAAAAAGAAATGTTGCTAGTTGTATAAATGTAAAATTGAGTTAAGTTTTGGTTAGACTATAATTTTTAAAGACAATATAAAGTGTTGCTGGAAAAATGCCCCCATTTTTCTATTAAGCTCATATTTCTATGCTGTATATTTTAATTAATTATGTTAGTGAGATAACAAAGTGGATGTTGTCAAGTCACTGATATTCAACATAAGGGATACACTTTTTTAATTAATTGATTTTATTGGTACATTTTATATACACATCGTGGTCACAATCAACATTAAAAGTTTGTACCAGTATGTTTAACAGTAATAATGGAATCTTCATGATAGAATTATTTTTAAATGATCAGAAAATAGCAAGTATGCTCTGGAAATGAGATCACAGGAGCACAGCTGCTGTATATTCAGGTAGAAGATGGGAAGAAAACATTAATACCAAAGCAAAGTTCATTTAGCGAGAAGATTTTGACGAGTCTAGCACTGTGATAAAAATATAAAAGCAAATAAAAACAAAACACCTGAAAGTACACAGAAGTCCGCCACTGTGTTACCATGACACCAATTACAGAAATCCAAGTCAGTTTAAATCCTGCCTCTGGCAATGTTATATATAACATGTGTAAAATGTATTCTCAAGCCCTGAATCAAAAATTTGCTTCTCGTCAGCTCTTGTGGGGTAATAAAACAAAAATCTGCAGGAAAAAAATACCTGGTATAAGTTGGACAATAAACATTACATATATTTAGGGTATTTTCACTCCTGCATTTTGTACTGAGACTCCTTTGTAATGTTGCACTGTCAGAGAGAAGGGAGGTTTCATAAAGCAATACTGGTAGCTGAGGTACATTACACAATAAAGAATGACGCTAGAATTAGGGAGAAAGTAAGTCCAGTTTCCAGTTGACTCGGCTCAGGAGCTGTCTTTGTACCAAGTTTGACTTTCACATTTTGGTTCCCTAGACGTACAACACAGAGATTTTCCAGAAAGCTTGGCTGGGCTCTCTTGGGACTCAAACTAAGGGCTGCCTATGGAAGTCTACAAAATGCAATTCAGGGTGAAGCATAGCAATAGAAAATATGAGCTCATCTCTTACTAGGTATTCCAAACAGTAGACTGATGAATGAAAAGCATTTCATAGCTAATACATTCTATCATGGACGTCACAGCCTTAGGAGATTTCCCATCTCTCTGTGTTTAAGAATCCACAAGAAAAAACACACATGAGTAACAAGCACATTCACCATCGTATACACAACAGTCTGTTCAACCTGAGGCATTAGCATTTGAAGAATGATGCTGATGTTTGTAACTGCCAGTTGTAATTTGTAGTATAAAGTATTATACAGCAGCATACGTTCATATGGGAGTATGTGTGATCACATATAATCTCTCTCGAATTTGGAGAACATTGTTTGAATGTCACATTAGGGTGTCTCCTTTCTCTCACACTGCAACCTACTCTCAATTTTCCAAAAAGTACCTGGGAAATAACAAACGCATAAATCATAGATATCATGGAATACAGTTCAACTAATAAGAGAATGAACCTTTCAGGTAAGAGTGGGGAAGATAAAACTTCTCACAATTGCTTCTCTCAATTGCTTGCATTGAAGACAAATGTACCCCTGCACACATCTCTTCTTGAAATTTGTCTTGAGTCTAAAGAGCTCAAAAGGAGAAACAGGAGTGGCGTTTATTGGGCATAAATGACAATTGCTGTACAAATGTCATAGCTTCCATATTATATCATCTTTGTCTTCGTTGTGTCAGGTTAGTAGTCCTTATCTCATTTCACCAAAGTATCACTGATCACAGAAGGCTTAGGCAGTGTGGTGAAGGTCACAGTGTTAGAGAAAGGATCTCCTTCTGGGTGGCAGCTCTTGCCACTGAAGTAATCTGGCTTTAGGGTGGAAACCAAGTGTTCTCACTTACTCTGCCACTGAGGATTTATGCAAGTGGACATTGAGGTTCATCTTTAAACCTCTGTCTCCTAAAACTTTGAAGAAGATTATTTTCCTTATTCAGTACAAGGCTATCATATTTAAAAATGAAACAGAATAAGGCATTTAATTAGGGTAAAGCTAGAGAAGAAGCAAGTAAAAGAAAAATGGAATCCTTACCCATCAGGATGTCTGTTTTGGTAAATACAAAGAAAAATGAAACATGAAGATTTCTCTCTGCGACTCCTTCAGTCAAAGTAGAAACATATTTTAAAGCTCTAGGTCTTCAGAAAGGGAACTCAAAGGGAGTCTATGTCCTCACTGTGCACATTTACCACAACCTATTGCTAGGGGAGTGATTATGGAGGCTAGACTGCCACAATTAGACTTACTTAAATGATTTAATAACCAAAGCTATTAGATTGAACCATGAAAAGAATACCACGTTTTCAGATCAAATATGGTTGAATAAAGTAAACTTCAGATGGTTCAGTCTAATTTATTAAGTTTCTAACACCAACCTAAACACTTTCAGAGACCCAATGAGTATTCCTACATAACAGTGAATCTCTGTTATGTTAAAATATATGTCTGGACCTACAAAATCCTTGACCAAAGTTGGTCAACCACATTCAAGAGCGCTGAGATAGTACTTAGGAGATGTTGTTTTGCCAAGATAGCAATTTGACTCACTCAAAGCCAAAAATGTAAATAAAAGTTGTATTTCTCCCAGGCCATGTACAGGTTCTCAGGCTAAGCTAGCTGATATGTGCTTAACTATACTTGCAGCTGTGGCCAGGCTGTGGTTTGGACTGCAACATAATTTCTACTCTGCCAATAATTGTGTGCAAGTAGCGATTTAATTTTTAAAGGGCAAGCCTCTAGGTTTAGCACCACTAAGCCTAAATTAACATGTTTGCAACAAGGGCTACTATAGCAAGCTGCTCATTGCCCTGGCCAATTCCAGCATCCAAAGAACCCCCTCAGGTTTTCCGCCACATGCTCAAGAGACCTGTTCTCCATGGCAAAGGCAGACTATATCCTGTAGGCTCCCTATGTAGCAAGAGGCTGAAGCCACATTTAAATTTGATCCTGAGAGCCAAGGGGGAAATGCAGAGCTTTCCAATTTCAGGAAAAGAGTTGGAATGAAATTAGACTGATATCACTGTCATGCTTAAAAGAACGAAGAGGCGGACAAGCCTGCAAGGAGACAGTCCCAACAAGTAGGAACTCTAGATCTCTACAAAGAAAATTGACTGCCAAGTCCTCTCATCCAACAGCAGACAGATCGCTCTTCCAGGAAACCCAGGGTCCCCACAGATCAGCACTTGTGGAATATGTTCTTTCTTCATAGTGTAGTGGTAATAGACACTTTCCTTGGTATTTTGCTTCTTTTTCTAAAAATTAGCAAATATAATACTTTGCTAGGCACTGTTCTAGAGATTTGCCTAGATGCCAGATATTGGAGGACTACAGTTAGAGGGGCTTAATTTATGAAAATTTATATAAGCTCATGAGTATCAATGTATCACAATTTAAGTTTTTCTCTTTTGCTTCAAAGACTGCCACCTTTGTGTTTGTCTATATCTTCCAACCTTCTGTATCCTTATCAGCCTAAACTCCAGACTCCCTTCACCTTCCTTAAGAGGAGGATTTTTGAGATAGTTTATTTAAGGGAAGGCCAACCTGTCACTAATTCACATGGGGTTTCTTTAGAATGGTCATAAGCTGTACGTGTCCCATCATGACCCTGGAAATCGATGGAGGCTGGAGAACTGGTTGATAAAATTGGTAAGTGAATACAACACCAAGACTGTATTTTAGGCCTTTTCAAATAAATAGTGTGTCTTCATCTCATTAAAATGGAAATCATATATATCTTCATATAATTTATTCACATTTTTCCAAGCTAAAGAAAGTTGTATGGAGAAAAAGGCAAAGTATCCTAATGCCCCCCAGGTTCAGTTATGTCTGCGATAGCTGGGTTTTTAAAAATTTTATTAGAAGATTCTTGCACCTCATAGAACTATACTGGATTGTCACTATGGTATACAATTAAAATGTTCATGACTGAAAGAAACTGTTGTTTTGTTTTCAAAGTTCAGGTAATAAAAGTCAGTTTTCTCAATTTTGCTCACATTGACTTTTTACCTAGTGAACGTGTTGGGCCACATCCCAAGAAATGGAGATGTCAGTGTGAGAACAGTTTTCCTCATGAGATACCACTTTATCCCTGTTTCTCCCATAGAGCTGAGTTTAGAAAGTGAAGTGTATGATAGCTTCATTCCCAGTTCCCTCCTCACGTAGTGACACCCTTTTCAGTTTTCTCATGATGTAGACTATCCTTGGCTGCCTCAGGGATGCTAGATTTGACTGTGATTTCCTTCAGCCAATGAAATGTTAGCCAGCATGACGCTAAGTCTCCTTAGCCACTGCCACGAAAAGACGCCCCCAGAGAGCGACAGGCTCTGGAACAATGAGCGACATGAAGACTGAGCTTGGAGAACACTTGGCCTGGAGCCAACCTGGGGGAGCCCAGCCAAGATCAACCAAACCGCAGCTACAATGGATAAAAAACAAACAAACAAACAAAAAACCCAGCTCATTGTTGTGTGGTAATGTTTTGTAGTTTTTTGCTATTCCATATCATTGGCATCACTTCTGACTAAAACAGATACTGATGTGGTTCATCGTGGGACTCTGAGGAAAGATTCTCTGTGTCCAGTAGCTAAGAGATGGGCAGCTTCCCAAAGGTGGGTGAGTCTGACACTGTCTCCAAGGTTTGCAGTTGAGGTAACAACAAAGACTCAAATAGTTGGAGTTATTTTGTCTGGGAGTTGGGATGAGGCTGTATGACTCTTCTTAAAACCTGAATAGCTCTTGAATTTCATAACCCAATGTTCCCAAAGTTTCCTCTGTTAGAGTGAACTAGCACACATTATTAAATGCTTTCCCTTATTGGTAAGGAAATGATATATTTTTGATAGCTACTAAATCAGAACTTTCAACTGATATAACATTCCATTTTAAAATTTTAACTATGTATGTTAAATTTCAGTACTGACCAACTACGAAAGAAGGAAGAAGGAGTCTTTCCATGCCAGGGTCACATAGCCTACATGTTGGAAAAAATATCTCCCCATCTGATAACTGACATGAATTATTTCTTTGCTCTAACAAATAATAACCCCTTTTCTCCTAGAAAATTAAGATTTTTTTCTATCTAGATATTACATCTTAAATGTTACTTTCTTTATTGGATTACTATTCTTATCCCTATGAAGTTAAAGAATTCAAGAATGATATATGCCATGCCAAATATATACTGAGTCAAAATTGTGTAGAGCCTACTTCACATAACTTTCAAAATTGATATCTATTATAAATAGTGTTATTACTCCTATTTCTGGCAAAAAGATGGAAATACTATCAAAACCCATTCTGGATATCAAATAGCTACAGATGTAGGATAACATTTTGTCAAGGCTTAGAACTGAAATATACCCCAGGAGTCTTGTGTTCAGAGGTGAGACTTTCGGGAGGTGATTGATAAGGGGGGTACAAAACATGTCAGTGTGTTTATTCACCGAAGCAGGTCTCTTGGAGAAGCACTGACAATGTGACCTGTCTGAGAATATTTTATTCTCTTCCCCTCTTTTTCCCTCCCCTTCCCTTTCATGTCTTCTCTCTCTCTCCACACCTCCCTAGCACCTATCTTCTTCTCACTCTCCTTTTTGGCAGGAGGCAAACAGTTTTCTCCCGCCACACATTTCACCCTATCCTGTCATCTTCAGAGCCAACCAGCCATAGACTAATGTCTTGGAAAGCATGAGACAAAGTAAACCTCTCCTCCATTAAGCTGTGAATGTAAGGTATTTTTTCTTAGTAATGGGAAAGCAACTCATATGCATCACAAAACATTTTCACAACATAAGCAACATGTAAATTGTAGTGATGAGAAATTTTTGGGAACCAAAACTCAAAATAGTAGTAACATTAGAAAAAGAACTGCATGAATTGATGGTTTGGCTGGAATGGCATAGAGAGACTTCCTCTCCATAACAAAAGACCTTGTAATGCCCATATAAGGGTAAAATAAACTAAACTGTCAAAATTTATTTTGCCACAAATTTTAAGCTGTAAAACTTACACAAAATAGCACTAATTAATTAGCATACGTTTAATTTTTTAATTTTAGTTTTGTTTAAAACTTTTCTGCATACATGTTTACATTCATCAAAGTGTGTTGGTGGAAACACATAATACACCCTAATTCTTTTTTCATTTCCTTCTCTCCTTCTCCCCTCACCTTTCTATCCCTTGGCTCTGTTCCCTTTTACAAAAGATATAGCTCTGTATTTTCTATTATCTATATTTTATTTTGCTCAAATATATACTTTTGGTCTTTCCTATAAAATAAATCATACAGTGTGTCTGATTTGTTTCTTTTAATATTATGGTATCAAGGTGTATCTATTTTCCTACAAATGCCTCAACTTATCCATCTTTATGGCAGAGTAGGACTCCATTAGGTGTAAATACTGCTAGACATCTAGGGTATGTCTGAGATTTACTTACAATGAATAAAGCTACTATAAGCATGGGCATGTGTATATCACATAACATAATGTCTTTAACACTTTAGGAAAATA